>JAJJMB010017545.1:2521844-2587844 GCA_023531105.1 Papaver atlanticum | reverse complement strand
TTGATTCTGATGTTACAGAGCCTAAATACTAGACTCATGGTTTGGTTAGGCTCTCTATGAGGATGGTCTGTTCCCTGCGTCAATGTTATATTAACGTATTCTTATTTAGATATGCTGTGTATTTCTTCTTGTATTACTTGGCATTTTTTAATTATCAGTCTTAATGTGTATATTCTTTTATTTTATTTAGATATGCTGTGTATTTCTTCCTGTATCACTTGGCATTTTTAATTATCAGTCTTAATGTGTAAATTTCCATTGAGATGTGCTCATTATTTTCTCTCTTAGTATCAGGTGCAATTGTCGCAGCTGAAGCCGAAGAAAGCGAAGGCGAATAATACGTTTGGATTGAGTGAGTACTTCCATGTGGATAAGTTGAGGATAGAATGTTTGTCTTAGTTTATGTTTCTCGTATTGCTGTTATGTACGTATATTATCTTGTATGGAACTCAGAATTAGGGAAAACTTAATGTATAGGATCTTGTACAAAGTTAGTAGTATCCTGTAGCATAGCTGGACACCTAGGCAAAACATCGTGCACACTGCAAAAGCTTTTCCATGTCATATACGTTCTCTTCTCATATCCAATCTTTATTTGTCATGCGATTTTTTGGTGATCTTCTTGTAAAATATAGTACACGAAGCTTGTGCAAATTCTCAAAAAGCCTCCACAATATGATGCAGGTGTTTAGATTAGACCAGATGAGGGACCTGGGATGTGGACTTTAGATGGATATAGGTTAGATTCGTTGGACCAGATGTCAGTCAACAGATTAGGTAGATGTAGTGCAAAATATGTATGTACATATTTGTTTTCTACCTGCAATAGCTTATGTAAGCAATATTTCTTTAGCAGCACAATACTTATGCAGAAAGTAACTAGCCTGCATCATAGAAGGTTTGTCTTAGTTTATGTTTCTTGTATTGCTGTTATGTACATATATTATCTTGTATGGAAGTCAGAATTAGGGAAAACTTGATGTATAGGATCTTGTACAAAGTTAGTAGTATCCTGTAACATAGCTGTACACCTAGGTATTATGTTTGAGTTCTATGTTTGGGTCAATCGTAAATCATTTTAATTATGTTCATGTATATGCAGTTTCTGATATGTCTACACACAAGAATTCGAGTTGGGAGCCAGAGCATGATGATGATGAGTATGCTGACAATGAGACTGCAGCCTTGGAGGCTCTATCCTTGCAGAATGGAGAAGAGGATGAAGGCGAAGATAGCGATGATGGTAGCTCCATTTCTGATGGCAGTAGCTCCAATTCTGATGATGAATCTTCTGAAAGTTCTGAACATCTTGGTAATGTTAGACATGTTATACTAGCCTGATTTCTATTTTGGACTTAAATAGAATGAGTTTGCTCTTACACAAGGTTTACTCTTATTGTGGGTTTTTAAACTATAAAAAGACACAGGGGATCCAAAGAATAAAATAGAATCTAAAGAGAACAACGTTCGAGGTCTAACAAGGCTAAAGAAGCTAAATAAAAATTGGAATGGCCAGAAACGTGTGATAGAATTTGATAAGTTGGGTCATTTTAAGGGGAAGTACAAATCTGAAATTGCTAGTTACATGGGTGTAATAGTACGTCGAAACGTAGGTCTCAGGCACTTGAACTGGAAAAAAGTAAAGACAGAGTTGAGGGATAAGCTATGGGAAGAACTAGTGGTATGTGTATACTGATTTCTATATTTAATGCTAATTTTATATTTGTTACAAATTTTTGCTCCGCCATTAACATCCAATTCGTATTTCGCAGCGGTTTTATGAAATTGAGGAGACTAGGAGAAATCGAATTATGAAGTACTTCGGTGAACATTTGCGCAATTTTAGAAGAAAACTGTATGTAAAGTTTATAGTGCCCAATTTGGGTAAACCTGTTAAACTCAATACAATTCCTAAACAATATCGTGTGTTGCTGAACCAAGAACAATGGGACAACTTCGTAGAGTGGAGGCTGTCTGCTGAATGCAAGGTTGTATATTACACGTTTTAGTATTATTATCAACATTAATTTCATTAACTAGTCTAATTTTTTTATGATGAATTTTTTTTAATCTATGTGTTCAGAAATTGTCCACTAGGGGAGTTGAGGCGCGTGAGCATCACAAATATGACCATAGGTTGGGAAGAGTAGGATATACGGGGCTGCTTGAAAAATTAGTAAGTCTAGTTTCTTATCATATGGACAATGTCCCGTTAGCTGGTATGCTTAATTAGAAAGTACATCTAATGATATGAAGAGTGTATCTAATATTTGTCTTGTGTGTTTAACAATTACTAGATTAAAGAAAAAGAGATTCGTGAAGATGAAAATCCTTCACGGTCTTTACTGTGGAGGAAGGCACATCAAAACAAAAACGGAGAATACGATGACGATGGTGTTAGGGGAAAGGCAGCACAACTTGTAACATGACTGAAACTACTAGCTATTTGTTCCGTGCTTGAGTAAAAGTTTGTTTTAATTAATTAACACTTTTAATCCCCTAAATTTTTTGTACAGGAGGAGTTTGATAAGCAGCTGGAAGATGGAACTTTGACGAAAAAACCAGGCACTGATTCTATCACACTTGTGTTTGGGGAAGAACATGGTGGCCGCGTATGATGTGCAGGCAAGGGAGTGACTCCAACAACATACTGGAACCTTCCACGGAAAGGAGCATCCAAGGAGCAGATTGAACTGAAGAAACAGCTGGATGATGAAATACGTGTGAACCAAATGGAGAGAGAGAGGAAGGATAAAGAAATGAAGGAAATGAAGGAAGCAATGAATGCACAAGCAAAAATGATGAACAGCTTAATGTCTCAGCTAAAATCTCAAGGAGTATTGAAAAATAAAAAATCCAACAGCAAAAAGGCACGGGTAAGCATATTCCATATTATCTTATAGGTTTGTTTTGTTTTGTTTTGTTTTGATTTGTGCTGAATTTCTATGTTGCTGGTTTATAACAGTATTTTTGATTAGGTATGTTTAACATCATCTAAGTAATTTTGTGTATATTTACTAATAAAATTAAGTATCTAATATTTCTTTTCCCTGTCAACTGCACTCTACAGAAATCTCCTATTAGAG
Source organism: Papaver atlanticum (assembly GCA_023531105.1). Taxonomy (NCBI): domain Eukaryota; kingdom Viridiplantae; phylum Streptophyta; class Magnoliopsida; order Ranunculales; family Papaveraceae; genus Papaver; species Papaver atlanticum. The sequence goes on along the minus strand of JAJJMB010017545.1, from coordinate 2,584,758 downwards.
AGAAGTCTCTTATGCCTGAGGCTGAAAGGCAGGAATCAAATTCAAATAGCCAGTCCCCTGAATCTCAACATGCATCTCAGTCGACGGCATCGAAAGACAAATCTGAACTCCAAATGGTGTGTTCTTTTTGCCGGTATTTAATAAATATATGGTGTTTTGAAAGTTCAATATGTTGATGTTAATATAGCATATCTATTTGCAGACTAGAAAATACAAACAAACGTTTCTTGCCTCTGAGCATCAGTCCCTTAACTCTCAGGACGAATCTCAATCTAAAGACCAAACTGAGCTGTCAACGGTATGTCCTTTTTGCAGGTGTTTAAATCCTTAGCGTTTTGAGAGTTGAATCTGTTGATGTCAATATAACATATATGTTTGCAGATTGGTAAATGCAAACTGGCTAATGCGACACTGAGAAATATCATTGCATTGGGTACTATTCTTCCATCAACGCCAAATCAGTTAGTACATGGAGATCCACTCAAGGATGATTGTGTTAAAGTGTCGGTTGATAAAGCGATATTTCCGAATCATTCTCTGCTAATCCAATCTGCTCATCTCAAAACAGTAAGGGATGCTGAGAAATCTTTTGTAGCTTGGCCCAAAGAGTTTGTGATCTCTTGCTCTACTGTAAGTTGCGATATTCCTTAATTTAGTCCATCTGTTATAACAAATATGTGGAATCATGCACATGCTTGCTTGTGTAGCTTTGTCATCATCTCTGAACATGCTTGACTCAACTGAATGTTATGTTCTGTAATATAGCCGTTAACACAAGCAAATATGAGAACTATATTTTGCATATATTTTTTTTCGTTTGTTGAGGCAGTTAACGGAGAACATTTAAGCTATTACCTTGTGCACCCTGATTAGTAGCATGGTTTTGTTGCCTTATACATCCACTTGCTTGCTGCAGAACCAGCCACTTTCAGACCCTGATAAACATGATGCCGACCCAAAGACTAAGAAGACAAAGAAGAAGAAAAAACCTTCAGATACGAAGAGTGGGGAACTGAAGTCTCGGAGATCCAGTAAGAGACTCAAGACTGCAGCCTAATTATTAAGAGAAATAGTTGTGGACTGAAGAATTCGGATGTTTAAGATTTAAATCTCCCTTACAAATTTTGTTATCTTAAGGTTATTTCCCAACTGGTCAGATATTGATGACGTTTATCATATGATTAATAAAAATTATTTTGGTTCAATTTTAATTGTGGTGTGATTAAATTTTATGAATGGTCAATAAGATGAGTTTTGCTACACATGATAGAAAGTGGAGTCCAATAGGTCCCTAAAGACTCGGTATAGGTAGCCAATACTGCATTCATGTGGTTGAATATAAGATACAACCACCATTTAGATTTTAAACCATGGCCAAAGAATAAACCGAGCTATGAAAATTGCGATTTTCGAGTGGCGAAAAGCTAATATCTGCCACGTTTTGTATGATTTTATAAAGTTTAGCGCCATGGTTTATCAATTTTCGAGTGGCTAAAAACTAATATTTGCCACGTTGAATTCATTTTGTGTGATTTTATAAAGTTTAACGCCATGCTTTATCAATTTATTGAGTGGCTAAAAGCTGCCATGTTGAATTCATTTTATGTGATTTTATAAAATTTAGCGCCACGGTTTATTGCATCACCTGTGTCCGAAACGTGAACAACAGCTACACCGAAAACATTTGGTGTGTTTTTGGAAAGTTTTTAGCCATGGTACTGCAAATTTATAGTTTCCATAACTTATTAATTGGCCATGTAAAAATGTTTATCATGTGTCTGAAAATATGGATGGCTATGGTAATATAGAATGAACGTGACTACAAGTCATGTATTGGCCATGTTCAATTATTTTCCGTGTGTCCGAATGATAGAGATGGCCATGGTTAATAAAAATCAGTGTGACCCTAGGGTAATTATAACTCATGAATTTGCCACAATAAAATGAATTTTGGGTGTCCGATCGATGACAAAGGCCATGGATAAAATAAAATTCACGTGACTATAAGTTAAAGTTTAGCCACGTTTAAATCAAATTACGTGTTTATAAGGATCGTATAGCCATGGTGATAGGTAAAATGACTACATAAAAAAAATATGAGTATCATATAGACACGGATATAGAGTTTTGGCCATGGTAAATCCATGTCTAATAGTCACACAAATTTTATGTAGCCATAAAGGTATCCAGTTGTCACGGCACCTGATACCACATTTTTGAAAGAAAAAAAACCCATGGCCAAAAGCCTATGGACACGGTGATCAAGTGTGGCCTACGTGAAGATTTGTACTAGTGGGATCAGAGACGTAAGGAGCGTAACTGTACCTTGAATCAGTGTGAGATTGATTAGGGTTCAACTATAGTCCAGTCCGATGTTAATTGGTAGTAGGCTAGTGTCTGTAGAGGCTTAATACAGTGTGGTGTTCAATATGGACTAGGTCCCAGGGTTTTTCTGCATTTGCGGTTTCCTCGTTAACAAAATTCTGGTGTATGTTTTATTTCTTTTCCGCATTATATTTTGTTATATAATTAAAATATCACAGGTTGTGCGTTAAGATCAATCAATTAGAATATCCAACCTTTGGTTGTTGATTTACATTGATTGACACTTGAACATTGGTCTTTGGTACCGTTCAAGTAACTCTTATATTCAATCGGGCTCGCAGATTTCTATTTGCTGATTGCGGATTGAATTAAGAGTTAGAGATATTAAACTATTTGATATACTTTACTCTAGATTGAGTCTGACTGTCTAGTTGATTCTCTAGAAAGTTTATTGGAGTCAGTCCTCTCAGATTGCCAAACGAATTATTGGGTGTGGTTGTTGTACCCCCGCATTTTCAATTGGTATAAGAGCAGGAAAACACATTAAAGAACTTATAAGTCTATGTTGGTAGCGATCTGATTATGGACGAGTCTATCTCTAATAACGTACCAGTTAAGAAATTACCAAATGATTTTCGAAGCTTGGATTCACCTGAGAGAACTGTCACATCTAGGTCAGTATCTAAACATTCTCTTAATGTAAAACCTATTGAATTCCGGGAAACACACCTAGAAGAACAGTTGGATGAACTTTCTGATGAAGGTGATTCAGATATTGATAGAGATGTTGATGAGGAAGTCTCAGAGTATGTGAAGGTTTTGAATTCGTTGGAAAAGAAGAAGATGACAACTTCTCATGTCACACCTCTTCTGACTTCTCTGTGTCGAGAAAACAAGAAATTGAGAAGATGTTACATAGGTGTTTATGTTTCGAATCGCTATAGCGAATCGATCCTCAAGGATTCTGAGGAAAACCTACGTATGAAATCAATTGAATGTGATAATATTTATCAAAAATATTTCTTGTTGGAAGAGAAACTTGCAGAACAGCAAGCAAGTTTTGATGACAGAGAAAGCGCTTATCTCGCTCGAGAAAAACGCCTCGAGGCTGATTTAGCTGTTGCTCTTAATAAAATCAAGATGTTGGAAGATGACTTGAAAAAGTTCAACACTAGTTCAAGCAAATTAACCACTATGCTAGGAGTAAGTAAAAATCAACGTGATACACGAAGATTGGGCTATAAGGGAATAGATGCTCCAAGTATTAGCAAAGAGGTAAAATTTGTCAAGGCTAGTGATTCTTCTCAACAAAAGGTTTCCACTGATGGCAAAAGTGAAATACCTTCACCGGCAGTTAAGGTTCAAAATAGCAAAGTATATCAACCTCCAAAGTCAGCACACACGGATCGAGGTAAGAACATTCCTTATGTTTGCCACTATTACGGAAATAAAGGTCACCTGGAAAGGAGATGTCGCTTCCGTATAAGGAATGAGAAACTTCATGATGTTCTTGTTTGGGCATCACAAGAAGTTGTGAAACCAAGATCATATGTTAAGACTAATCCCCTTATAACGTTACAGGTTGTAATTGTCCAACCTTTAGGAAAAGGAATCAGTGTTGTGATAAACCTAGATTTTCCTATAAACGTAATGGTTATCAAAAGGATAACTTCGTAAATACGAAGACAAGATCCGATGCTCCCAATTGGAGAAAGACTAACTTGCAAAAGAATAGTCAATCCAATTCTCTTCCGAAAATTCTAGAAGAGAGTAATGGGAAGAAGGTTCCGGTTGTTCCTATACGCACTCAGAAGTGGATACCAAAGAAAGTCAATGATGTTTTGAGTTTGAAAAGGAATGATCTCCCAGAAAGTTCCATGACTATGGAGAAGGCAGTATCCATGATGTTGGAACTTAAAAAGTACTTTGGAAAGATGGATTTGGATATGAAAGGTTCTAAAAGCGATCTCTTTCATGATAATCCAAAAGTCACTTGTGGTGAGCAAGACATTGTTCACCTCAACACAACTTGATTGTGTTGTAAGTGCATCCTCACCAAGAAATGCCCTGTTATGTATACGGTGAGGGAAGCACAAGAATTGGGGAGCACAGATTATGTTTGGTAAGGATGTAGAATTCGATTGAATTCACCTAAAAAGGTATGTCTATAAACTTGAGCAAGATTTATGTTTTTATTATTTGCTTAGAGTACTTATAATGATCCATGTATCTTGCTTATCATTCATTTCTACCTAACTTGATCTGTGTTTAAGATTCTTAAGTGTTTAGGTTTGAAAATATTAGTTCGGGATGTTTGGACTTCATGGTACACATACAAGGTATGCATAACATCATTTAAAATCAAAATCCAGGGATTTAAGTACGCATACCCATTTGCATACTGCTCCAGGTCACGAAAATTCGTTTGCAAACCCGTATGCATACTGGCCTTTAGACGACGATATTCGGTAAACTTGTTTTGGCCGCATCTTCTTCGTACGAACTCGGAATGACCTCATTCTTTTTGCATTCTCTTTATCTTTGAATTATCTTCAAACTGGAGATGAGAATTCCTGAATTTGGATGAGTTAAGATTAGTATTTGTCCTGCCTCTTGTTTTTGAGTGTTTTGCTCCGTTTTGTCGCACTTGTTCCACTTCTCTTGGACTTGGGCACTTGGATTCATGGAGTACTACTCTTCTAAGATCATTTGTAGCTTTTACAAGAATGTTTTTGGTCAATCACAAAGAAGGAAGTTCAAGAATGGGTAGTAGTACGCATTACTATAGGATTCTTGAATGTTCACAATCATTTTATGTGAACTATGGTGCATGGTCGTTAATGAGTTTGTATGTTCTTCTTTGTTAAGAAAATATTTATATACGCCTTTGGTATCTATTCTTGGTATAAATCCGGGCAAAAAAGATTGATTCTAAGGACAAATCATCTTATATGTGCATTACGATTTTGTCTTGATACCTAGGAAACTTCTTATGAGAATTTATTCTTGTTCTTGAGAAGGATTACTAGAGTTTGGAATAGCCTTTATTGTGAGTTCACATAGCTATGTACAACGATTTTCATCTTCATGCCTTTAGATTTATTTGTTTAAATTCTAAGTATTTTGGAAGATGATTTTTGCAATTTTAATCTTTATGATTTGGTATATTGCAAACTGTTATGGGATATGTTGTTTACGTCCGTGAACCTTGACTGTCCCATACTTGTTCAAAAGTTATCTCTATTATGTCGATATGAATGTGTTGATAAAAGATAGAATGAACTTTTGATATTACAAAAGTTAAAGTCTTTTATGTCATTATATTGATAAAAAGAAAGGATAAAACTTTTGTTTACAAGGATTAAGTCTATTATGTCATTGTGCAAATGGTGATGAAAAATAGAATGAATCCTTGTCTATTCCGCAGTATTGGTCGATCTTCGATCCACATTGTTGTGCATATACTGTGTTGCTCCATAAGTTTTCTTGTGTTTGAGCATGACCAATTGAATTGATCACTTTCTTGTGGTTAATTTAGTTGTGTATTCCGATTAAACTAATCATGGGTTTTCTTATGATTAATTTAGTTGTGCATTTCGATTGAATTGTTCATTGGTTCTCTTGTGGATAATTTTATTGAATAGTTTGGATTCAAATTCATGTTTTCATGTGATTTGGTTTGTCCAAAGAAATCCTTCTTTTCTTGTGAAAGTAAAGTCACCTTTGTTGTTCTTTCGGGAATGACATTTTATGGGGGAGAGTTCTTTTGAACTTGTGCTTAATTTCCATATCTTTGTGGGGAGTGCGGATGTGGAATATTATAGGGGTTATCTTGTATCTTTATAAACTCCTTGATGAATGCATTTAGCTTCGGTTTTATGATGGCATCTAAATTTGTTGGTATGTTAATACACCTTTGGTTATGAAGCATCTCCGTGGAAATTTCATTAGGATCCCACTGATTTTCGTACCTTTGCCAATTTTATTGACAAAAAGGGGGAGAATTAATGTGTAGTTCACACTACAAATACATATGGTTTACGGATCATTATGTAAGGGGGAGTGGTTTTCATGTTGAGATGAAGTATTGACTAAGGGGGGGTGATACATATCACCATAGTGTTATTGTCAAAGTTGTGACACAATTGAACTTTGATGCTGTGTAATAATACTATGACACTGTATAACAATGATTGGGAGCATTTGTTTTCTCATTGTTATAGCTACGGATCTTCAACTAACGATGGTGCTAAACTTACAACCTTTGGAATCATTGGAGTACTTGGAAGTGACGAAGATTTCGAGTCATGTTGAAGATGCAAAGGAGATCAAGCATGTGGATGAGAGGCTATAATTTTTATTTATTTTGTATTCCATATATATTGATAGTTTTGTCACTAAAAATGTTAGAGCATTGCTCGGTCGAACTAGCATGCATTGCTATCTCAAGCATGTTTGTCAATGTTAGTGATCAAAACTATAAGTCTAGCCTATTTATAGATATCTCGGACTAGGACATAGATAATGTAGTTGAGCTTAGATTTCTCGGCGTTCATCATTTGAAGACGATGAACTACTAAGGGGAGCTTGTGGAACTTCATCGACAAAAGGTATGTGGAGACTTAAACTCATCTATCACTTTGAAAGTCTATTTCTACTCTATCTCCTATATTGAGACATAAGACGTATTACGATATAGTTTTCTATATACACATTTGAGATTTCGAACTGAGAATATCTTGTTTACATATTTCTCGGAATATGTGTTTGTAAGCTTTTGCGTCGACCAAGTTCATCTTATATCATGAGAAAATTACCGAGTAACATCTTACATGGTTTGTGTTATACAATCATTTGGTGTAAGACTTGGAATGTTTCGATAATGATTATTTCAATATCTTGAAAATTGCTTTGATGCTAATAGTGTGTGAAAACGGTTATTGTTATTATAGAAGAATGTTTCAATGATTGAAATAAAGAGTTTAGAATCTTTTAACCTTCTTTGGATATAAGCATATTGTGTGTTCGCACATTTGTGCCGGGAATCTAAAGTATGCATACTTGTGTGTATACAAAATGGTTGGAGGAGAGTGGATAAGTATGCATACCCGTACGCATACTGGCGGAAGTTCACGTCCGTGAATTTCTGCTGATGTTGGATTTCAAAACCTAACTCATTCAGTTACCTAACTATGCGTACCCGTACGCATACTGGCGGAAAGTTCACGTCCGTAAATTTCTGCTGAGTTTGAAAAATCCAAACTCACAAAACCTGTTACTTAAGTACGCGTACTTAAGTGGTTACTTTCTAAAATCGGTAGTGTACATGAACTTATACATATATCAATAAGGAATGCAATCCTTGCAAACTGGGGCTATAATGTTCATGTATTGATTCGAGTGAATCAAACCGATTTTGATTCAATTGTGTTCTTGTTTAAATCTATGAGAATATAGCAATTGAACAACTCTTTAACTAGTTTCATTTGAGTCATTTGAACTAGTTATGGTTAAGATGAATAAGGTTGATATGAGATTAATCATATGGCTAACCTTGGTTAACTATTTGTGAACCAACATGGTGTACACGTTTGGGTACGGTTACATAAACCTAAATGAGGGTACATTTCATTTGTGTGTAACAAGCTAAGTTCGATCTAACGGTTGAAAGATATTAGCTTGGTGGAATCAGGTTTTTTATCTAACGGTGATTATTTAATGCTTTGTTACCAAGGTAACTTGGATTGCAAACCCTGATTTGAAAAACTATATAAGGGAGAACTCTAGCAACTGGGAAACCTAATCCCCATACCTCCTGTGTGTTACTAGTTGCATAACTAGAGTCGATTCTCATTTAACCATGGGTTTCTTCTCGAGACCCTGTAGGTTAACAACTTGAAGACTTCATTGGGATTGTGAAGCCAGACCCAACTATTATCTGTGTAGTTACGTGATCTGATCCTGCTGTTTCTATCTGATTGAGTGCAATCGTAAGATTGGCTTGAGATTTATATCTCTAATAGGCAAGATAGAAAAGTAGTCACAAACACCTTCGTCTCATCGTTTGTGATTCCACAATAACTTGTTTCGCTAGTTGAATAAGTTTATTGTGAGGTGATTGATAATACTAGGCTGTTCTTCGGGAATATAAGTCCGGTTTATCAATTGGTTCCTGTTCACCTTGATTTTATTAAAAGACGGAACAAAACCTGTAGGTTTATCTGTGGGAGACAGATTTATCTATTCCTATGGACTTTTCTGTGTGAGACAGATTTGTTTATCAAGTCTTCGACTTTGGGTCGTAGTAACTCTTAGTTGTGTGTGAGATCATCTAAGGGAATCAAGTGCGTAGTATCCTGCTGGGATCAGAGACGTAAGGAGCGCAACTGTACCTTGAATCAGTGTGAGATTGATTAGGGTTCAACTACAGTCCAGTCCGAAGTTAATTGGTAGTAGGCTAGTGTCTATAGCGGCTTAATATAGTGTGGTGTTCAATCTGGACTAGGTCCCGGGGTTTTCATACATTTGCGGTTTCCTCGTTAACAAAATTCTGGTGTCTGTGTTATTTCTTTTCCGCATTATATTTTGTTATATAATTGAAATATCACAGGTTGTGCGTTAAGATCAATCAATTAGAATTTCCAACCTTTGGTTGTTGATTTACATTGATTGACACTTGAACATTGGTCTTTGGTACCGTTCAAGTAACTCCTCTTATATTCAATCGGGTTCGCAGATTTCTATTTGTTGATTGCGGATTGAATTAAAAGTTAGAGATATTAAACTCTTTGATTTACTTTAGTCTAGATTGAGTCTGACTGTCTAGTTGATTCTCTGGAAAGTGTATTGGAGTAAGTCCTCTCAGATTGCCAAACGAATTATTGGGTGTGGTTATTGTACCCCCGCATTTTCAGTATGCATGTCCGTATGCAAACTGTTTTGGTATGATTCAGGTCTGTAAACCATGTTTGCATACCAGTATGCGAACGGTTTTAACTATTAAAGTCTTGGAACCAATTTTGCATACCAGTAAGCGACCGGTTCTACCTGAGTTAGGTCCGGGACTGCTGTTTGCATACCTGTTTGCAAACGGATGGACAAGACCAAAGTCCGGATGCTATAGTTTGCGTACCAGTTTGCAAACTTGGTGGTTAAAGTTCTAAAATCGGTTAAGTATGATTTCATACTCATGAACAAATACATTTATATAATAAGGAATGCAATATTTGCAAACCGTGGCTAAATGTTCATGAATTGATTCTCTTGAATCAAATACGATTTTGCTTCAATTGTGTCTTGTATACTTCTATGAGAATATAAAAAATTGAACAACTCTATGAATAACACAATTAGATCCATTTGATTATTATTTGATCTAGAAGTGTTAGATGAATGTGGTTAATACAAAAGTGTTCATATGGCTAACTTCGGTTAACTGTTATTGAGCTAACTCAATATACACGTTTAGGTACGGTTACCCATATCTAAATGAAGGTATATTTAATTTGTGTGTAACAAGCTAAGACCATCTAACGCTGGAGAGATATTACTGGTTTTAATCAAACTTAGCTTGAATCTTAAATCATGTTTTCATCTGACGGTGAATATTGATTGCTTTGTTTTAAAGCTATCAAACCCTAATTTGAAGACCATATAAGGGAGAACTCTAGCAACTGGAAAACCTAATCCCCACACTTTTGTGTGATACTAGTTGTGACTAGAGTCGATTTTCCTTTAATCTAGGTTTTTCCTAAAACCATTATAGGTTAACGACTTAAAGACTTCATTGGGATTCTGAAGCCAGACCCAACTATTTTCTCTATAGTTGCGTGTTCTGATCTTACTTGTTCTATCGTATTGAGTGTTATCTTCTCTAAGATTTGCTCGAGATTTATCTCCGATAGGTAAGATATAAAAAGTAATCACAAAGCTCTTCGTCTCATTCTTTGTGATTCCACAATAACTTGTTCTACTACCATATAGTTAAGTTATTGTGAGGTGATTGATATTTCTAGGCTGTTCTTCGAGCATATAAGACCGGATCAAAAATTGGTTCATGTTCACCTTGATTTATCAAAATACGAAACAAAACTTCATATGTACTTCTGTGGGAGACAGATTTATCTATCAGAATAGACTTTTCTATGGGAGACAGATTTGTTTATAGAGTCTTCGAATTTGGGTCATAACAACTCTTAGTTGTGGGTGAGATCAGCTAAGGGAATCAAGTGCGTAGAGTCCTGTTGGGATTCAGAGACGTAAGGAACGCGACTGTACCTTAATCGGTGTGAGACTTGGTTAGGGCTCAACTACATTTCAGTCCGAAGTTAACTTGTAGTAGGATAGTATCTGTAGCGGCTTAATACAGTGTGGTATTCAAATCTGGACTAGGTCCCGGGATTTTTCTGCATTTGCGGTTTTCTCGTTAAAAAAACTTATGGTGTCTGTGTTATTTCTTTTCCGCAGTATATTTGTTTATATAATTGAAATATCACAGGTTGTGCGTAGTTCAATCAATTGGTAAATCTGACATTTGGTTGTTGATTGAAATTGATTGACACTTGAACATTGGTCTTCAGTACCGTTCAAGTTATTTCTCATATCAATCAGGCTCACAAATCTCTATATGTTCGATTGCAGATTGTATATAGAAATTGAGATATAACTCTTGGATATCTTTCCTTGATTGAGTCTGACTGTCTATTTGATTCTCTTAGAATTATATTGGAGTTAGTCCATACAGATTGATGAACGAAATATTGGGTGTGGTTGTTAGATCCCCGCTTTTTCAATTGGTATCAGAGCAGGCAAACACGCTAATACCTCATAAGTCTGTGTTTGTACCAATTTGACTCTATGGATAGAAGTGTTATCTCTGTAAACGTACCGCCAGTCTTAGATGGATCGAATTACTTATGGTGGACAATTGCTATGCGTGCCTTTCTTCAAGCGCGTGATTTTCAATTATGGGTTCGTATTGTTAATGGTTATGATCCTCCAATGGTTACAGTAGACGGTGTAACTGTTGCAAAGGATATTGGTGAATATGAGGATCATGAGATTCCTGCTTCAAAGCAAAATTATGACGGTTTGAATGCAATCATCCACGCCATTACCCCAGATCTTCAGCACCATGTGACCTCATGCAATAATTCTTAAATCGTTGCCAGCCAGATACAATTCTAAGAAACATGCCATCGTTGAAGGAAATAACCTTGATACACTTTCCAGAAACTCACTCATTGGAAAGTTAAGAGTTCTTGATCATGATTAGAACACAGTCAGAACATCCGCGTTCAATGCTGTGACCAAAACAAGTAATTCTCCTAACTTGTCTTGGGCTGATGAATGTTGTCAAAATCATATTGATCCTGACAGGTAATTGATTTTACAAAATATCAAGGATATTGTGAGAAGAAAAAAAAGATCTGAGGAACATCTCTGTCTCTCTCTTATGCTTCAGATGATTCAATACAAGAAAAATCATATCAGTTGGTCAATTCGCATACTTCCGAAGTTTGCACTGAAATTTCAGCTCTCACAGCAGAAACTTCTACTAACTCAAATTCTGATTTAGAATGCGAGTCTGACACTGAGATTTTTGAATTCTTAGATAAAAATGAAGAAATTCACCAATAAAATCTTCAACTAAAGATGAGGTTGGAGAAACTTGAATCATCACTTCAGGTCAAAAATCTTGAGATTGACTGTCTTAATGATGAATTCACCAGAACCATGTCTCTAAAAGAAAAAGATATTAATACTCTTAAGTGTGACCTGCAAAGGTTTTCTGGAAGCTCTGACAAGATTTCAGCAATGTTATTTGGTCAGAAGTCTTTTGGAAACACAAATGGTTTAGGGTTCAAAAGCAAGACTGTGAGCACAAACAACTCTTTTGTTCCGGCCGGTTCTGGAATAATGGATGTTAAAAGTTGTGATAAACAGGAGACAAATCAGCAAAACGAAAATTCGTCTTTGAATTGTTTGTTTTGTGGAAATGTGAATCATTTTCAAAGTAAATGTTGGAAATTCAAGAAGAACAACAAACAAATTGCAAAACTTCAGAATGACATGCAAAGGATGAATCTGGCTTTGGGTAACCAACAGGGAACTCCTGAAGACAAGAAGAAGTCTAAGAGAACCAGAGTCAGATGAGGTAAGAAGTCTGTTTATATAACAAACCTTGATAAGTCACCATGTGACACAAGATGTGAGCATTATGCTCACTCCATCACTATCTAATTATAGTGATGTATGTATCCTCATTATTAACTTGAGAATATGAGGATTGCATCAAGGTTGCTCAAGTCTTGTATAGTTGTTAATTCTTTATCCTCGTTTTTTTTTTATCTATATAAGTTAAGATTTGCAATTGAATATTTTCTTATCAAAAATAGATAATGGATCGTGAACCGTGAAGACTTTTTCAAAGTTTTTTATGGTTTACTTATCCGGGGCTCTATTTATATTCATTTGTGACCAAAATGCCCTTCACTTTTTTTTCTTTGAAAGATACAGTATCATGGCACCTATAACTAGAGGTACCACAAAAAGGGATGCAGTAGAAGCAGTTAATGTGTACCTTTGTGAAGGAATCCAATTCTCAAGGAAGAAAAAGGAGAAGTCTACAAATGATGAAAAAGGTTCCTCCTCTGACTGTTTTTTGTTTATTTGTCAAAATGATAATAACTTTAGGGCTATGGTGAAGGATTTCATCAGCAAAAGAAATGATTTAAAATCTCAAATCATGTTCTCTTTGGAAAAGATAGCCCACTATGAACAAATGTTATCTCTGACAAAGAACACCTTGTGTGAACTGAAAAGAGAACTTAGTGAGTTAACTGATATTTCTGAAGATCTGGAGGAATTAAATGATCCCATAATCAATGGGTTCTTCAATAATGAGAAGGAGTTCTCAGTAGATGCTCTAAGAAAGCTCTACAATGTCTAGGAAACTTCTTATGAGAATTTATTCTTGTGTTTTAAAGAAGGATAACTAGTGTTTTGAATAGCAAATATTGTGATTACGCATAGCTATTGCGGACGATTTTCATCTTGCAATGTTTCATATTTATTTATTTAAATTCTAAGTTATTTGGAAGATGATTTTGTAGTATTAATCTTTATTGGTTTTATATATTGCAAAATTTTTATGGGATATGTGTGTTTACGCCCGTGAACTATGATTTTCTCATATATGTCAAAAGTTAAGTCTATTATGTCTTTATGCAAATATTGATAAAAGATAGAATAAACTTTTGAATATTCCGCCGTATTGATCTTTCCCTGATCACTTCTATATGAAAGTACTGTATGGCTCAGTAACTTTTCTTATTTGAGCATTTTCGATTAAATTAATCATTAAGGTCTTGTGGTTAATTTATTCTAGTTTTCTGGACAAATTCATGTTTCATGTGATTTGTTAATGTCAAAAGAAACCCTTCTTTTCACATAAAAGTAAGGTCGCTCTTGTTGTTCTTTCGGGAATGACATTTTATGGGGGAGAGTTCTTAATTGAACTTGTGCTTAGTTGTCAAATCTTTGTGGGGAGTGCTGATGTGGAATATTATAGGAGTTATCTTGTATCTTTATAAACTCCTTGATGAATACACTAAGTTTCGACTATGTGAAATCATCGAAACCAAGTTGATATGTTCTCTTTTAGTCATGAATAATCTCTTTGACAATTTCATTATGATCCCGCTAGTTTTCGTACCTTTGCCAATTGGTATTGACAAAAAGGGGGAGAATTATTTTGTATTTCACACTACATACATATGGTTTACGGATCATTATGTAAGGGGGGTGGTTTTAATTGTGAGATGAAGTATTGACTAAGGGGGAGTGATACATATCACCGTAGTATTATTTTCAAAGTTGTGATACAATTGAACTTTACTGCTGTGTAATAATACTATGACACTGTATAACAATAATTGAGAATAAGTGTTTTCTTATTGTTATGGCTACGGATCTACAACAACAATGATGCTGAGTTGAACACTAGAGTACTTGGAGTGACGAAGATTCAAGGAATGTTGAAGAACCAAGGAAATCAAGCATGTTGGATGAGAAGCTAACAAGTTTATTTATTTTGTAATCCATATGTATTGATAGTTATATCACTAAAATTGACAAAGGGGGAAATTGTTAGAGCACTGCTCGGTCGAACTCGCAAGCCATGCTATCTCAAGCTTGTTTGTCAAGTTTAGTTGTCAAAACTATAAGTCTTGATTTCTAGTCTACTTAGAGCTAAGTCTCGGATTAAGACAGAAAGTGTAGTTGAGCATTAGACTTCACGACGTTTATCAATTGAAGATGAAGAACTACTAAGGGGAGCTTGTGGAACTTCATCAACAAAAGGTATGTGGAGACTTGAACTCATCTATCACTTAAAAGTCTATTTCTACTTTATCTCCTATTTGAGACAAAAGTCGTATAGCTATATAGACTTCAATTATACACATTTGATATTTCGAGCTGAGTTTAACTCGCTTACATATTTCTCAAAATATGTGTTGGTAAGCTTTCGCTTTAACCAAGTTCATCTTATATTTTTGACGAAAGTCAAAAGATGATCATGTGAAAATCGCCTGGTAATATCTTATATGATTTGTGTTAGACATTCATTTGGTGTAGACTCAGAATGTTTCGTATTGATCATTTGATCACTTGAAAATTGCTTTGAAGCTAATAGTTTGTGTGAGACAACTATTGTAATCTTCTAAGAATGTTTCAATGATTGAAATGGGAGTTTAGAACAAATTAACCATGATTGGATATAACACAGTATGCGTACTTGTATGCTAACTGTTGCAAGTTATTCCAAGTCCGGGAACCATTGTATGCATACCAGTATGCGTACTTGTTTGTTAGTTGAAGTCCGGGAACTTAGTATGCATACCCGTATTTGTACCGGCGTAAATTCAAGTCCGGGAATTCAACTGAGTTTGGTGGTGTACGACAGTATGCGTACCCGTTCGCATACTGGGGAACCCATACCAAATCCAGCTACTTAGGTATGCGTACCCGTTTGCATACTTGAGTGGGTTATGTTCTAAAATCGGTTTGTTAATGAACTAATACATTTATTTATAAAATAAGGAATGCAATATTTTGCAAACCGTGGCTATAATGTTCATGAATTGATTCGAGTGAATCAAAATCGATTTTGCTTCAATTGTGTCTTGTATACTTCTATGAGAATATAAACAATTGAACAACTCTAGAACTAGTTTCATTTGAGTCATTTGAACTAGTTGTGTTAAGATGAACAAGGTTGATATGAAAGTGTTCATATGGATAACTTCAGTTAACTATTGTTGAGCCAACAAGGTGTACACGTTTAGGTACGGTTACCCATATTTAAATGAAGTCACTTTTCATTTGTGTGTAATAAGCTAAGTTCGATCTAACGGTTGAAAGGTATTAGCTTGAGTCTAAGCAGGTTTTCATATATATTGAATGCTTTGTTACCAAGGTAACATTGATTGCAAACCCTGATTTGAATACTATATAAGGGAGAACTCTAGCAACTAGGAAACCTAATCCCCACACCTACTGTGTGATACTAGTTGCGACTAGAGTCGATTCTCCTTTAACCTAGGTTTTTCCTAAAACCATTATAGGTTAACGACTTAAAGACTTCATTGGGATTGTGAAGCCAGACCCTACTATTTTCTCTGTAGTTGCGTGTTCTGATCTTGCTTTATTCTATCGTATTGAGTACTATCTTCTCAAAGGTTTGCTCGAGATTTAATCTCCGAAAGGCAAGATAAAAAGTAGTCATAAACATCATCGTCTCATCGTTTGTGATTCCACAATATCTTGTTTCGCTACCATACGATTAAGATTATTATGCGGTGATTGATATTACTAGGCTGTTCTTCGGGAATATAAGTATGGTGTATCAATTGGTTCCTGTTCACCTTGATTTATCAAAAGACGGAAAAAAAACTCATAGGTATTTCTATGGGAGACAGATTTATCTATTCAATAGACTTTTCTGTGTGAGACAGATTTGTTTATCAAGTCTTCGACTTTGGGTCGTAGCAATACTTAGTTGTGGGTGAGATCAGCTAAGGGAATCAAGTGCGCAGAGTCCTGCTGGGATTCAGAGGCGCAAGGAACGCGACTGTACCTTAATCAGTGTGAGATTGGTTAGGGCTCAACTACATTCCAGTCCAAAGTTAACTTGGAGTAGGCTAGTGTCTGTAGCGGCTTAATACAGTGTGGTGTTCAAATCTAGACTAGGTCCCGGGGGTTTTCTGCATTTGCGGTTTCCTCGTTAACAAAATTTGTGGTGTCTGTGTTATTTATTTTCCGCATTATATTTGTTTATATAATTGGAATATCACAGGTTGTGCGTAGTTCATTCAATTAGATAATCCAACCTTTGGTTGTTGATATAAATTGATTGACACTTGAACATTGTTCTTTGGTACCGTTCAAGTTGTTTCTCATAATAATCAGGCTCACGGATTCTATCTGTTTGATTTGCTGATTACATTGAGAAACAAAGATACAACTCTTGGATATATTCCTATTGATGGAGTGTGACTGTCTAGTTTATTCTCTTGGAATTATATTGGAGTTTTTCCATACAAATTGCCTAAACGAAATATTGGGTGTGGTTGTTAGACCCCCGCTTTTTCAATTGATATCAGAGCAGGCAAACACGTTTAAGACCTTATAAGTCTGTGTTTGTAGCAATCTGACTCTATGGACATATACGATATCTCTATAAATGTACCACCAGTTTTCGATGGATCGAACTATCCATGGTAGAAAATTTTATGCGTGCCTTTCTTCAGGCGCGTGATTTTCAATCATGGGTTTGTGTAGTTAATGGCTATGAACCTCCGGTTATTGCAAAAGGCGATGTAATTGTTCCGAAGGATATTGGTGCGTATTATCCTGCCGAGATTCTTGCTGCATAGCAAAATTATGATGGATTAAATGTTATCATCCATGCCATTACCCCAGACCTTCAGCACCATGTGACTACGTGCACTAAGTCTAAAGAAGCCTGGGATATCTTAGAAACTGTATTCGAAGGGAATTCCTCTGAGAAAGAAGCTAGGCTTCAAAAACTAAATTATGATTGGGAAAACCTTCGTATGGATGATGAAGATTCATTTGATGAGTTTAATCACAAAGTGTCTGAAATTTTTAATGCATCTTTTGCGTTGGGTAAGACTATTCCTGAAAAGGACATTGTGATGAAAATTCTCAAATCGTTGCCAGCCATATACGATTTTAAGAAGCATGCCATCGTTGAAGGAAATAACCTTAATACCTTATCCATAAATACTCTTGTTGGGAAGTTAAAGATCTTTGATCATGAGCATACATCCAAATCTGGGAAGGATATTGCTTTCAAAGAACAAAAGAACACAAAATTGCTTGACAAAAGTAAATGTGTTGGCAACTCTGTGGATGATCCTATTGAGATTGATTCATCAGATGATGATCTTGACAACCCAGTTTCATTGATCAGAAGACAGTTTAGGGATCTTCTTTTGAAAAGAAGTAAACGGTTCATCAGAGATAAACCCAGGTCATCAACCAAACCTCATAACCGTGCTCCTCCTAAAAACAGGGACATCGTCGATACTGATGATGGGGATATGCCTCAGTGCTTCAAGTGTAAAGGTATTGGTCATTTTTCCAATGAGTGTCCAAATCATAGAAAATACACTGGGAACAAAGGTCTTGCTGCAACTCTTGATGAAATGTCTGATTCCTATGATTCAAATGAAGATGAAAAATCTTGTGTTGCACTCCTTGCTAAAAATATTGATTTTGATAATTGTAGCAATACTCACAACAATCTTAATATTTTTCCTGAAGAAACTTCTTCAACTATCTTAGAGGATAAAATGGATTTTTCTATGTCTACTGGAAATTCTATTTCTAATGTTTCAGGTACTACAATTTGTCTAGCAGCTTGCTCCGTAATGGTGTCTAAACCGTCCTCCACTTTTACATGTTCGTACTGTACTATTAAGGGTCACGAACTCTCTAATTGTTTCAAGTACAAGCACAAAGTGAAATGTGTCAACAAGCTTCAACGGAGAGCAAATCGATTAACAAACAAGCTCAAACTTGTTCAGAAGTCGTCTGAGGTATGTAAACTCAACTCTTCTCCAAAGAAGTTAATTTCTAAGAAAAAGTTAAGACTACTACAGAAAAGAACATGGTCTAAAAATTCTATGAAAGAGGACTTTAGGAACTCTTTCCAAAAAGGTCATGGTGGACAGATAATTGTTCACCCCAACATAGCTTAATTGTGTTGGTTGTATATCTTGTCTCAAGTGCCTTATCCCAAAGAGACAAGAGTTTAGCACTGTCAGGTCTTAAGAAAAAGAAAAAGTTTCTTTTATTTTTTAGTTCGGTTGATCTTTTCATATCCTAGATTGGTATTGAAGAGAGGTTTCCATGTTTTAATTCATTAAAGGAGGGTTAAAGTCGACAATTCTGCCTTCTTTAGGGTTGAGAGTTGTGCATACGTGAATCTTTTTACTTTGTATAAATGTGACTACTAATTTCCCATAGTCTACGTAATGTATACAACTCAGAGAATCTGATACTAAGTAGTATTGATATCTCAGTTGAACTGATAATGCTAAGTAATAAAAGGTACTCAAGATAACAATAATAACAAAGAACACAAATATAAAGTAAATGCTTATAAGTTATTATGAGACACAAGAGATTACGTGGTTCGACTTTCGTCTACGTCCATGGGGTAATGAGTGATTGTTTGTATTACGTTGTGGTGGTTACAAAGATCTTAAATGCTTTCCAAAGTAATAGAGAGAACTCAAGTTTAAGTAAATACTTAAGTTCTAAACATTAAAGAGGTATAAGCTTAAGACTAGATCTTCTTCTCCTGGGTATTGAATGCCTTTCTTTATTGGTGAAGCTTGGTATTTATAGCCCCTTCTACTCCAGATATATCTTTGCTGTCTGTGGGTCCATCGTATCCTGATATATCTTTCGTACAAATGGTACCTTTGTTCACCGCGTGTTTTCTCCAGTCGGGCTCTGCCACCTCAGCTGACCCACGTTCCTTCGGGAACTACCCAACCTTAGTATAGATTGTACCTTCGTTCACCGCAAGCCTTCGCCAGTCAGACTATGCCATCTCATCTCTCTCCACGTGCCTTGGTCAAGCGTGTAGATAAGGGACTGCCACATTAAATGCTGATTGGATATGTCAGCTACCTCTGTCCCTTCGCCAGCTGCCACCCTCTAGGCTAGGTTTTACTTTACCATCTTAGTCGTCGAGGTATGCTTCCTCGAGATGGGGTAAAGCAGATCAAGAAGGGATCTGCTGCTCCTCAGACTCCTGTGTATTGCGGGGGCTACACAGTTATCTTGTATGCGACCACTAAAACTGTGACACGTGCTCCGCGGAATATTGATATTCACAGTTTGCCCCTTTTCTTTCATATTCTACCGTTTGGTAGGATTGGAAGAAAAAACTTCCATAACGCCGCCATTTTTGCACGTACGGGTTGGGTGGTCCCTATGTGTCCTTTCATGCAATAACTTCCCCTTGAATTTCGGGACATCAAAACTTTTAGATTCTCTAGCCGCCTATAAGAAGAAAATTGAAGAAGATATTCATTATCTTTCCTTTTTCTCCATAGACTGTCGCTCTCTGTCTCTTTCACAGAGATTTTTTTCTTCTCTTTTTCCTCTAACTGTTGGTCTTCTTTTCGACTCCCAAAAGATCTCGTTCGTTCTTCATCAAAAGGTTAGTACACATTTATCTTTGATTTTACTGTAGCTTTGCGTATTTCTCTTGCCTGGTTCGGCTTTTTTCTTTCTTTGATCGTTGATGTTGCTGCTATACTTGCATGTAAGGATTTCGATCTTCTTATGCTTCTTCATGTTGTTTGAGAATATGGGTTACTTCCCATTTCATGCTTTTACCATGATTATGCCATGATTGTTCTTCACCTGCGAATTCAACTATGATGGTTAATTGTTCTCTATTTTGTTCCATGGAGGGATTAGATTGTTTCCTTTGGTTGGTTTAGTTAAACCCATGCCCAAAGTATGCTTTTTTTTTGCCCCAATCGTGTTTTTGAGCCAACCACAATTTTGGTTCGCCATTGTTTAAGGATTATTTTTCCTGCTGGTGTTAGGAATTATGAGGCTCCCGAAGAAACCTGCGAGCAAAGATCCGAGGCATAGATCATCTACTGAACAACCTCCGCGTATAGATCATCCGGATGCTACGCCCTCTCCAGCCCCTGAGGATACTGAGATGCCGAATGGAGCTGAGGAACATGATGTAGAAGAGGTTGTTGTTGAGGATCTTCCTCCTCCTCCACCTCACTACGATCTCCAAAGGTTGCAGCTGTGTGACAAAGATAGTTACGCTCATCTTTCTTTGACTGAGATCTCCAAGTCTTTCCGTCTGCATAAGTTTGAAATCTCCTTTGTTGATGGTCCCGACGTTCTCACTGAATCCCTGATCCGGAGATCCCCTTATGATGAGAACAATCTATTGATCAATGTTGGCCAATTGGCCGCAGGTATGTTTCTACCTTTGTATAGTAGAAAGGATCCCTTCTACTACGATGTTCTGTCCACTAGGGATGACCCAGTGAACAAGACTTAGGTCCGAGGGGTGATGCAGTACACTGGTAACTATTGGCGTGCCCTTCATTAGAGTTGGTACCGTAGCAAGAGTAAGACTACTCTGAATTCTTATGATCCTTTTTCTCCTGGGAGGTCTAAGCAAGAGGATTACACCCCTGCCAACTTCAATGCTACGTATGCTGATGCCATTCAGAAAAGCAATCTTCTTCCTTGGTGTGTTGGTCCACGTCGTATTCATGTTTCTGCGAAGCAAATTAGGGAAGGCAATAGCCTTCGTTTATTGGAGGAAATTGACAATACCGGTTTGACTGTTATCCCCTACTCTGCTAAGCTTTTCTTGCCGAAGTCTGATCGTATTCGTCTTGATCACGATAAGCATTGGGCACGTACTCCTATTCATGTGGTGGGTCCTTGGGCCTACGGATTTACTATTGTAGATCCCAACGTTCCTCGTACAGCTTCGTCTCTACCTCCTAAGTATGATGGATATCAGCCTTGGGTTTTCAACCCTACCACTCCTGACGAGGTAGGCTTCGTTTGGATTGCTTTGTTTTTTCCATCTTTGTTTTGTGGCCTTTTGCTAAGTATTTTTGATACTTCTTTTGTAGCCTTCCCATGCTTCTTATACTGGGACTGCTCCTGGTTCTGCTGGTAACTCCGTAGCTACTCGGACAAGGAAAAGGAAGGATTTGCTTGATGCAACTAAGCCAACACCTTTGGAGGTAAGGATTATATTGCTACTTTTAGTATTCGTAGGTATCTTAGTATTTTGCCCCTGATCCTTAGCTTGCGCATGTGTTCCCATACAGTTTTCCAAGAAAGTCAAGTTGAAAGCTATGATCGATGTTGAAGAATCTGATGAGGATCCTAAGGATGCTGAAGAGGAGCCATATGACGAGGACATGGAGGATGTTGAGGATACCGCACTTAGTCCCCATTTAGATGACATTGAGGAAGATTTTTCGAAAGATATCCCTAGTCCCATTCGTGATGGTTCTGTGGAAGGTGACAACCTTCAAGTTGATGGAGGTTCTTCGTTGGTGAGCCAAGTTAGTGCTCCAGTTGTAATTCCTGCTTCTCTGCCGAAGATGCCTGCGTTTTATGCTCCTAGTGATTTGCAGCCTATTGCTTCGGCTACCACTAGTGCTATGGTGGTATCTTCCAAGGGTCTTCCATCTTCTCCTGCCACCTCGCGCCATTCGAGTGGTTCATTTACGAAGGGTGTAGCTCCAGTAGTGAGGGTCAGTAGCTCAGACTCTCATCCGAAGAAGAAGGTTGTGATTTTCCTTGCCAACTTCTCCTTCAATGCTACGCCCACTTCATTGGGAAGTGCTCGGTCCGTCTCTACTTCCCCCATTATCAAAGTTGTTGGACCACCACCTTCATCACCAGATTGGACCGTACTAGGTAATCTTCCTTCTGCTGGTGACATGCACTTGGGTGGTACTTCTAGTCAAGAATTCGCTTCTGTTCCTAGCTCATCCACCATGCCGTATCTTCGTCGAGGTGAGGATTCAGTACTTGTTCCCCATGCTCGCTCTCAAGCGACTGGTGGGGTTCTTACTGATCTTGGGAAGGGTAAGTTACTTGAGAACTTTAGCCTTGGGAGCTCTGACGATGCCATACTTGAAGCCATACTGCGGGATTCAAAGGGTCCGTTTTTTGCTGAGGTTGAGCGCCATCAGTTGAGTGATTCTTTGGATATTGCTTCCAAACTTGATACTTTGACGGCTCAGTATCAAGTGGCTAAGGATCTTTTCTTTGATCCTGACTGCCTTCATTCCAGCCAGAGCTTTGGTGAGTTCCGAAGAGGTAGTATCAAAGAAATGGAGACCTTTATGGAAAAGTATGTTGACTTCCTTCCTCGCCTTTCCTTGTTCTCGGTAAGTGGCTTTTTCTGCTACCCTTTAAGCATTATTTTAAACCTTCGTTTGTTCTTATGCTCCGTTGTTTGCATCTTTGCGAACAAATCGATGTTGGATGCACCTTGTTTAAGTTTTATAGGGCTAAGTGTACTCACTTGAGTGCTCTGGTAGAGCGTGCTCGTCAATATTATGCCTTCGTTAGTGCACATCAGCCTTCTTCAAGTGACGCTGCTTCTGCTGCCAAGGTACCTTTGTTAGAGAATGAGATGAGGAAGGCTCAGAGGTCCTTAGAAGCTTGTTTGCTAGCTCTTGAGAAAGCCAATAATGCAGTGAAGGTTGCGGAGGAGGGGAGCAAGGCCGCTGACTCCGATTTGGCTTCTTGTTAGAGCACTGCTCGGTCGAACTCGCAAGCGTTTCTATCTCAAGCTTGTTTGTCAATGTTAGTGATCAAAACTATAAGTATTGATTTCTAGTCTACTTATAGCGATGTCTCAGACTAGGATAGATTGTGCAGTTGAGCATTAGACTTCACGGAATTCATCATTTGAAGACGAAGAACTACAAAGGAGAGATTATGGAACTTCATCAACAAAATGCATGTGGAGACTGAAACTCATCTATCACTTGGAAAGTCTATTTCTACTCTATCTCCTATATTGAGAAAAAAGTCGTATTGCTATATAGTATTCGATTATGCACATTTGAGATTTCCAGCCGAGTTTAACTCGCTTACATATTTCTCGAAATATGTGTTAGTAAGCTTTCGCTTCGACCAAGTTCATCTTATATTCTTGACGAAAGTCAAAAGATGATCATGCGAAAATCGCCGAGTAACATCTTGCATGATTTGTGTTATACAATCATTTGGTGTAGACTTGGAATATTTCGTAATGATTATTTCAATAACTTGAAAATTGCTTTGATGCTAATAGTTCGTGAAAACAACTATTGTCATCCTCTAAGAATATTTCAATGATTGAAATAGAGTTTAGAATACTTGACCATTATATGATTATAAACATAATACGTGTTCTTGCATATATGTAATCCATGTCCGGGAACCATAGTACGCATACCCGTATGCGTACCTGTTGGTTTGTGAAAGTCCGGGTACCTAAGTAAACATACCGGTACGCAAACTGGCGTAAGGTTTGGGTCCAGGAATTTCTGCTGAGTTTGGAGGTATGCGTACCCATTCGCATACTGGCGAACCCAAACTTGGTACGGCTACTTAAGTATGCGTACCCGTTTGTATACTTGAGTGGTCAAAGTTCTAGAATCGGTTGTGACATGAACTAATACATTTATATAATAAGGAATGCAATCTTTTGCAAACCGTGACTATAATTTTCATGAATTTATTCAAGTGAATCAAACCGATTTTTCTTCAATTGTGTTCTTGTATACTTCTATGAGAATATAACAATTGAAAAACTCTATAACTAGTTTCATTTAAGTCATTTGAACTAGTTGTGGTTAAGATGAATAAGGTTGATATGAAAGTGTTCATATACCTAACTTTGGTTAACTACTATTGATCCAACCTAATGTACACGTTTAGGTACGGTTACTCAAACCTAAATGAAGGTACATTTCATTTGTGTATAACAAGCTAAGTTCGATCTAACGGTTGAAAGATATTAGCTTGAGTCTAATCAGGTTTTCATGTAACGGTGAATATTGAATGCTTTGTTACCAAGGTAACTTAGATTGCAAACCTTGATTTGAAAACTATATAAGGGAGAACTCTAGGAACTAGGAAATCTAATCCCCACACCTTTTGTGTGATACTAGTTGCGACTAGAGTCAATTCTCCTTTAACCTTAGGTTTTATCCAAAACCCTGTAGGTTAACGACTTGAAGACTTCATTGGGATTGTGAAGCCAGACCTAACTATATTCTCTGTAGTTACGTGTTCTGATCTTACTTCTACTATTGTGATTGAGTATTATCTTTGCTAAGATTTACTTGAGATTTATCTCCGATAGGTAAGATTAAAAGTAGTCCCAAATATCTTCGTCTCATCATTTGTGATTCCACAATATCTTGTTTCGCTTCCATACGATTAAGATTAATGTGAGGTGATTGATAATACTAGGCTGTTCTTCGGGAATATAAGTCCGGTTTATCAATTGGTTCCTGTGCACCTTGATTTATCAAAAAACGGAACAAAACTCATAGGTATTTCTGTGGGAGACAGATTTATTTATTCCAATAGACTTTTCCGTGTGAGAAAGATTTGTTTATCAAGTCTTCGACTTTGGGTCGTAGCAACTCTTAGTTGTGGGTTAGATCAGCTAAGGGAATCAAGTGCGTAGAATCCTGCTGGGGTTCAGAGACGTAAGGAACGCAACTGCACCTTGATCAGTGTGAGATTGATTAGGGATCAACTACATTCCAGTCTGAAGTTCAATTGTAGTAGGCTAGTGTCTGTAGCGTCTTAATACAGTGTTGTGTTCAAAGCTGGACTAGGTCCCGGGGTTTTTCTGCATTTGCGGTTTCCTCGTTAACAAAATTTATGGTGTCTGTGTTATTTTTTTCCGCATTATATTTTGTTATATAATAGAATTATCACAGGTTATGCGTCAATCAGTTCTTGAATCCGACCTTTGGGTTGTTGATTGAATTGATTGACACTTGGATATTGGTTTGTGATACCATCCAAGTTATTTCTCTTATTCAATCGGGATCACAAATTCCTATTTGTTTGATTGCAGATTGAATTGAGAAATAGAGATATAACTCTTTGATATACTTTTCTATAGATTGAGTCTAACTGTCTAGTTTATTCTCTTGAAAGTATATTGGAGTTTGTCCATTCAGATTGCCGAATAAAATATTGGGTGTGGTTGTTAGACCCCCACTTTTTCAATTGGTATTAGAGAAGGCAAACACGCTAAGACCTCATAAGTCTGTGTTAGTAGCGATCTAGTTATGGATGATAATATCTCAGATAACACATCACCAGTTCAGAAACATTCTAGTTTGGTTAAAAGCCTTGTTTTTCCTGAGAAGTCTCTCAAACCTTCTCAATTGTATGAAACTGTGTATAACTGGGAAGCACGCCTAGATGAGCAGTTTGACGATCTTTCAGATGAAAGTGATTCTGATCAGGGACAAGGTGTTGATGAGGAAGTCTCACAATATATCAAGCTTTTTGACCAACTCATGAAGAAGAAAGGGTCAACATCTTGCTAGACTGAGTTTCTGACTCCACTCTGTCTAGAAAACAGGAAAATGAGAAAACTCTTTAAGGGATACGATTGTGGTTATAATCTTTTACAATCTATACTTAAATATCGTGAAGTAGATGTACGTTTAAAGAATTCTGAATGTGAAAATCTTCGTCGAAATCTCTTTAAGTTGAATGAAGAACTTGCTGAATCTGAAGCAACGATTAACTCTCAACAGAGCTGTTTCAAAAATAGATAAAGTGTTTTTCTTTCTCGAGAAAAGCAACTTGAGGCTGATTTAACTGCTGCTCTTGATAAAATCAAGATGTTGGAAGAGGACTTGAAAATGTTCAATTATAGTTCAAACAAATTAACCACAATGCTAGGAGCAAGTAAACATCATCGTGATACACGAGGATTGGTCTATAAGGGAATAGATGCTCCAAGTATTAGCAAAGAGGTAAAATTTGTCAAGTCTAGTGATTCTTCTCAACAAAAGGTTTCCACTGATGGCAAAAGTGAAATACCTTCACCGGCAGTTAAGGTTCAAAATAGCAAAGCATATCAACCTCCAAAGTCAGCACACACGGATCGAGGTAAGAACATTCCTTATGTTTACCACTATTGCGGAAATAAAGGTCATCTGGAAAGTAGATGTCGTTTCCGTATAAGGAATGAGAAACTTCATGATGTTCTTGTTTGGGAATCACAAGAAGTTGTGAAACCAAGATCATATGTTAAGACTAATCCCCTTAACGTTATAGGTTGTAACTATCCAACCTTTAGGCAAAGGAATCAGTGATGTGATAAACCTAGATTTTCCTATTAACGTCATACAAATCCTTTTCACAATCGTAATGGTTATCAAAAGGATAACTTCGTAAAGATGAAGACAAGATCTGATGCTCCCAATTGGAGAAAGACTAACTTGCAAAAGAATAGTCAATCCAATTCTCTTTCGAGAAATCTAGAAAAGAGTAATGGGAAGAAGATTCATATTGTTCCTAAACGCACTCAGAAGTGGGTACCAAACAAAGCCTATGATACTTTGAGTGTGAAAAGGAATGATCTCCCAGAAAATTCCATGATTGTGGAGAAGGCAGTATCCATGATGTTGGAACTTACAAAGTTCTTTGGAAAGATGGGTTTGGATGTGAAAGGTTCTAAAAGCGATCTCTTTCATGATAATCCAAAAGTCACTTGTGGTGAGCAAGAAATTGTTTACCTCAACACAACTTGATTATGTTGTAAGTGCATCCTCACCAAGGAATGCCCTGTTATGTATACGGTGAAGGAAGCACGAGAATTGGGGCGCACAGATTATGTTTGGTAAGGCTATAGAATTCGATTGGATTCATCTAAAAAGGTATGTCTATAAACTTGAGAAAGATTTATGCTTTTATTTACTCCCTTCGTCCCACTATTAGTTGACCTATTTATTTTTAGATTTTATCTCATTAATAGTTGATTTTATATCATTTGATACTCATGTTTATATTCATTATGTAGGTGTTTTAAAATGATTTTCAATGATATAAAATTTACGAATATCCGTGGTATAGTTTGAGAGATAAATCATTTCTAAATTATACTACTAGGTCAACTAATAGTGGGACGGAGGTAGTATTTGCTTAGAGTACTTATAATGATCCACGTACCTTTCTTATCGTTCATTTCTACCTAACTTGATCTGTGTTTAAGGTTCTTAAATGTTTAGTTTTGAAAATAGTAGTTCAGGATGTTTGGACTTCATGGTACACATACCAGATATGCATACCATCATTTAAAATCAAAATCCAGGGATTTTAGTACGCAAACCCGTTTGCATACTGCTCCTGGTCACAAAAATTCGTTTGCAAACCCGTATGCATACTGTCCTGTAGACGTCGATATTCGGTAAACTTGTTTTGGCCGTAACTTCTTCTTCCGAAGTCGGAATGACCTCACTCTTTTGTATTCTCTTCCTTTTTGAATTCTCTTCAAATTGGAGATGAGAATTCCTGAATTTGGATGAGTTAAGATTGGTCTTTGTCCCCACTCAGGTTTTTGAGTGTTTTGCTCTGTTTCGTCGCACTTGTTCCACTACTCTTGGACTTGGGCACTTGGATTCTTGGAGTAATTATCTTCTAAGCTCATTTTTTGTTTTTGGAAGATGATTTTTGCAGTATTAATCTTTATGGTTTTATATATTGCAAATTGTTATGGGATATGTTGTTTACGTCCGTGAACCTTGATTGTCCCATATTGGTTCAAAAGTTAACTCTATTATATGTCAGTATGCAAATATTGATAAAACATAGAATGAACTGTTGAAAACAAAAGTTAAGTCTATTATGTCATATGCAAATATTGATGGAAGATAGGATGAACTTTTGTTTACAAAGATTAAGTCCATTATATGTCATTGTGCAAATAGTGATGAAAAATATAATGACTCTTTGATTATTCCGCAGTATTGGTCTTTCCCTGATCCACATATTTGTGTATGTACTGTGTTGCTCCGTAAGTTTTCTTATGTTGAGCATGGCCAATTGAATTGATCATTTTCCTTGTGGTTAATTCAATTGAGATTTTTGGATACAAATTCATGTTTCATGTTATTTGTTAATGTCCAAAGAAATCCTTCTTTTCTTGTAAAAGTAAGGTCGCTCTTGTTGTTCTTTAGGGAATGGGGAGAGTTCTTATTTGAACTTGTGCTTAATTGCCAAATCTTTGTGGGGAGTGCGGCTGTGGAATATTGTAGGAGTTTTCTTGTATCTTTATAAACTCCTTGATGAATACACTAAGTTTCGACTATGTGAAATCATCTAAACAAGTTGATATGTTCTCTTTTGGTCATGAAGTATCTCTATGAAAATTTCATTAGGATCCCACTAGTTTTCATACCTTTGCCAATTTATATTGACAAAAAGGGGGAGACTTAATGTGTAGTTCACACTACAAATACATATGGTTTACGGATCATTATGTAAGGGGGAGTGGTTTTCATGTGAGATGAAGTATTGACTAAGGGGGAGTGATACATATCACCATACTATTGTTGTCAAAGTTGTGATACAATTGGACTTTGATGCTGTGTAATAATACTATGACACTGTATAACAATGATTAAGAGCAACTGTTTTCTCATTGTTATTGCTACGGATCTTCAACAACTATGATGCTAAATTGAACACGTTTATAATCATGGAGTACTTGGAAGTGCCAAAGATTTCGAGTCGTGTTGAAGATGCCAATGAGATCAAGCATTTGGATGAGAAGCTACAAAGTTTTATTTATTTTGTAATCCATATGTATTGATAGTTTTGTCACTAAAATTGAAAAAGGGGGAGATTGTTAGAGCACTGCTCGGTCGAACTCGCATGCGTTGCTATCTCAAGCATGTTTGTCAATGTTAGTGATCAAAACTATAGGTCTTGACTTCTAGTCTACTTATAGATGTCTCGGACTAGGACATAGATTGTGTAGTTGAGCCTTAGACTTCACGACGTCCATCATTTGAAGACGAAAAAAAACTAAGGAGAGCTTGTGGAACTTCATCAACAAAATGTATGTGGAGACTGAAACTCATCTATCACTTGGAAATTCTATTTCTACTCTATCTCCTATATTGAGACAAAAGTCGTATTGCTATATAGTATTCGATTATGCACATTTGAGATTTCGAGCTAAGTTTAACTCGCTTATTACATATTTCTCAAAATATGTGTTGTTAAGCTTTCGCTTCGACCAAGTTCATCTTATATTCTTGACGAAAGTCGAAAGATGATCATGTGAAAATCGCCAAGTAACATCTTACATGATTTGTGTGATACAATCATTTGGTGTAGACTTGGAATGTTTCGTAATGATTATTTCAATAACTTGAAAATTGCTTTGATGCTAATAGTTCGTGAAAACAACTATTGTCATCCTCTAAGAATGTTTCAATGATTGAAATAGAGTTTAGAATACTTAACCATTATTGGATTATAAACATAATATGCGTTCTTGCATATATGTAATCCATGTCCGGGAACCATAGTACGCATACCCGTATGCGTACCTGTTGGTTTGTGAAAGTCCAGGCACCTAAGTACACATACCGGTACGCGTACTGGCATAAGGTTTGGGTCCGAGAATTTCTGCTGATTTTGGAGGTATGCGTACCCGTTCTCATACTTGCGAACCCAAACTTGGTCCGACTACTTAAGTATGCGTACCCGTTTGCATACTTGAGTGGTCAAAGTTCTAGAATTGGTTGTGACATAAACTAATACATTTATATAATAAGGAATGCAATCTTTTTTAAACCGTGGCTATAATGTTCATGAATTGATTCGAGTGAATCAAACCGATTTTGCTTCAATTGTGTTCTTGTATACTTCTATGAGAATATAGCAATTGAACAACTCTACAACTAGTTTCATTTGAGACATTTGAACTAGTTGTGGCTAAGATGAATAAGGTTGATATGAAAGTGTTCATATATCTAACTTTGGTTAACTACTGTTGAGCCAACCTAGTGTACACGTTTAGGTACGGTTACTCAAACCTCAATGGAGGTACATTTCATTTGTGTATAACAAGCTAAGTTCGATCTAACGGTTGAAAGATATTAGCTTGAGTATAATCAGGTTTTCATCTAACGGTGAATATTGAATGCTTTGTTACCAAGGTAACTTAGATTGCAAACCCTGATTTGAAAACTATATAAGAGAGAACTCTAGCAACTGGGAAACCTAATCTTTTAGAGCATAGCTCGGTTGAACCCACCAAGCGTTGGTATGTCAAGTTTAGTTGTCATATTTTAGTGAATCAAAACTCATTTAAAGAGTCGCTTAATTATATACTAGCGTCAACTTACTATAGGTTAGCTTGAAAGTATTAGGATATGAGACTTACAAGTATTACATGAAGACTTGAAGAATGTGAAGAAGTATGGAGCTACAACGACAACATCATCCTTCCTCTTGAGGGTAGTAATATTTGACTTAAACTGTTTCATTCCCTAGCGTATCTTTCAAGTCGTGCATATTGAAAACATTACTGCGAAGCTGTGTATGATACTCTAGTTAGACATAGTATTAAGGAATACAATACGAGGTTTATTGCTTAACCATTAAACTTTGTATATAAGACATCGACATGATCATATGAATGCTATTGTGATTATGTATGGGTATGAGTGAAGATTTCATCCTAGGAAACAATGTTTTACATTCGTATAAAGGAAGTAAGTTCATAAACTTGTTTTGTGAATCGAAAGGGAAATCGTTAGGCTTATTGGTATTGTTATTTATTGCAAATCTATTTTGAATTACCAATATGTGTGTTTAGTATAACCGCTCATAAACTTGTTTATGTATCTTGGTAAAACTATTCACAAGGCCTGACTTATGTATTGGTATGGATTTTATTAGTGAAATAGATCTTAAGTAATCACTCAAGATGGTATGATCGATCCCTTGTAAATAACAACTTTTATCTAGTCATTGGGGAACCGATCCTAGTAAGAGGTGCAACAAATTTACAAGAGGGGAATCGATCCTTGTAAGAGGTGCAACCCGTTTTTAGTAGATGGGGGAACCGATCCTATGAACATGTGCAACAAGTTTGTAGTTTCGGGGGAACCGATCCTATGGACATGTGCAACCAAATACAAGTACTTACCATAAGTTGTGGGGAACCGATCCTAGTACCTAGTCAACCGAATTTTGGTAACTAGTGTGACTATGCATAGTACTCACATGGAGGTAGAACCAAAACTTGTTTTGGTAGAACCGTGAAACCCATGATTGGTGATTTGATAGGATAACCAATCACATAGTTCTTGGAATTCAGACGAACCAATTCTAAACTTGTTTGGAAGTGTGGCAAATCGTTTCCAAGATTGTAAGTATGAAAAAGGACTTTCAAAGTAAAGATGTCGACATACTTTGAACATGTGCAGTAACTCTTATCATTAATTGTTCAAAGATATTCCTTAATAGCTAAAGGAAAAATCCCAGGATCGAAATAAATTGAGAATATTTTATTTAAGGTTTCTTAGTTTTTATATGTTATTTATTTTCCAGCAAATAAATGCATATCTTTAGAAAATAATAATTTGTAATGTGCATTTACTGATTATAGATTTTTCTATTGGATTTCGGTCAATATTTGGACAAAGCATTTCCAGGAATTATGATAACCGATTTTGTGTTTATTGCATATCTTTGAGAATATTCGGTTTTGGAAATTCCTTGGTGTCCAAACTTCCTTGTCTATAAATATTGAAGTTTGCATTTCGAGCAAACTAATCCTCAGAGCCACCAAAACTACCTAGTTGTGTTTTTACTGGTGGAGCCGCCTATTCGGAAAGGAAAGTAAACTAATTAGGCGAAATATCTTACGGCCGTTCAGTTTAAAGACTTCTTTGGGATTGAGAAGCTCTATTAGTACCGTTGGTGGGAAACTAGATAATTGCGGTTTATTATTAGTTTTCGATTGATTTGATTGACTAACGGTTGTTGACCTTTGATTGCACCTAGTTTGTTTATGCTTGAGAATCTTCTCTTCTGATATAAGATTCACTCAAACTAGATCGAAGTTTTGACGGGGATCTTTAGACTGTTTGTAGTTCTAAAGACATCTTGTGATAATCCAACGTTAACAGACTCCGTTCTGTGTGTGATTGATCACAAGAGATTAAAGTTGATTATGTGCAGGTGCTGATTGAAGATTAAAGAAGATTTGAAAACAAGAAGACTTTTTGGGTTCATAATCTTTGGTGTGCACAATACTTATTTCGGCTGGAAAGGGATCCAACTATAATCGGTTTATCCTTGTGATAGATTGGATTGATTAGTTGAGTAGATTGGCATCAATACACTTCTTTGTGATTAATAGTATTGATTGCATAATCTAACAATTACTTCGGTAGTTGTTGAGAGATTGATCTAAGGACCCGACAAAGGAGTTTATTGGTTAAACGGAAGTGCCTTTGTCAAACTCATATCACGTTGGTTGAAAAGAATTGTACCGAACAGATTTGTTGTTCCTTTACTGTTTGGAATACGAACCAAAGGAATTGTTCCAAGCACGTGACTTATTACAAGTTGGAGGCGTGGGAATACTGAGGGAACTAGGTGAACTATAGGTTTAGTTGCTTGGTCTCAACTATACGAAGTTTGTTTGGTTTTGTATAGCGGCTTAATTATGAGAGTATTCAATTCTGGACTAGGGACCGGGGTTTTTCTGCATTTGCAGTTTCCTCGTTAACAAAATCTTGTTGTGTTTTTTACTTTTCTATTTCCTCAATTATAATTGTTTTATTATAATTAGAAGTAAAATACACAAACGTTAATTCCTATTTTACGTGATAGACAATCCCTAGAGTTTGGTTAAGTCCGAACCTATTATCAAGTAAACATACTTCGTTGTTGTATTATCTCGATCTTGTATCCATAGACGATCACACGAAGTGTGAATCGATTAGTTGTATTGTCTCGACTCAGTCCATAGACAATCACTTTCGGAAAAGGACTTATAGGTGGAAAAGTTTTAGATTGAGGTATATTTGGGTACCCTCGTCTTTTCAATTGGTATCAGAGCAGGCAAACACGAAAAGATCTAACAATCTGTGTTTGATGCGATCCAACCTATAAGACATAAGTTAAAGTAAAGTTAAGCGAGGGCGAAAACTAAAGAAAGACTCAGTTAACGTATCCCAAGACGTTGAAAGTTTTGATTTTAAGAAATACTTAAAAGGAGCTTCTTCATCAAGTTCTACTTGCTCTTCTGTGAATAAGTCTTAATATTCTCTAGACGAGACTAAGTTAAGCCCTGTATTCGAAATCAATGTTTCAGACTCTTAAAAATGTCTTTTTGATAACGAGAATTTTTTGAGTTCTATGCTTGAGATTTCTGATGAAAGATCAAGTGTAAAAACATCCGAACTAAAGGAATTGAGCAAACAATTTCTTATTTGTTCTAATGATCTTGTTTCAGCACTTGAAAGAGAACGAGATTTAACTATAAAGTTTGAAAATCTCGATAAAGAGCATAACTTGCTGAAAGAAAAATTATCACAACAAATACAGAGTCTGAAAGACAAAATATGTGCTAGTCTTTCTCAAGCTGGGAAAGATCGTAATGCGGCTCTTGAAAAAGTACATTTGTTGGAAGAGAAACTTGTTGAATCTGATGCAAGGATTAACTCTCAACAAAAGAACTTTGAAGAGAAAGAAGGAGAATATCTCACATGAGAAAAACGTCTTGAGGCTGATCTAGCTAGTGCTCTTGATAATATCAAGACATTGGAAGAAGAAAATTTGGACCTTAAAAAGTTCAGTGTTAGCTCAAACAATTTAACCTCAATGTTAGAAGCAAGTAGAAATCATTTTGATACACGAGGATTGGGCTATAAGGGAATAGGTGCTTCAAATATTAACAAAGAGGTAAAATTTGTCAAAGCTACAAATTATTCTCAACCAAAGGCTTCCACTGATGTAAAAGATGCTCATATTTCTTATAAAGAAGTAAAACCAGTTAAGCCTAAGAATCATGTTCAACCATTCTCTTCAAGTACAGCAATCAAAGAGAGCACTTCTGCTAATGTCAAGAAAGCAACAACGTTGAACAAGGATAAGAAGAAGAAGAAGAAGAAGAAAACTCGTCGATCTCCAATGCAAGAGGATCCACAAAAAGGTAACATTAAAACTCATACTTCGTATATTTATACTAAGCATTGTTATTATTGTGGTAATAAAGGACACTTGCAATGGGGATGCAAATTTCGTAAGATGCAAGATGCACTTTCTATTGTATCAAACGAATTAGCTAAGTTTTCTCCTTATAAGAACTCAGATCGGTATTTCCCTAAGTTTACGCAAAAGAATTATTATAATGATAGTTCAAATTTTGCATATCACTCGACAAGGTCATTTCATAAAAGACCCAATTATAGAAAGAGAGATGACTTTTTAAATGCAAAAACAAGATATGATGTTCCAAATTGGAGAAAGGGTGTTTCACAAAATATTCAAAAGGACAATGATCCTAATGGTATGAAGGAGAAAGCTGCTCCTGCGAAACCCAACTCTAAATGGGTCCCGAAGTCCTCCATAACCAAGAAAGGACCAAAAGTTAGTCACAAGAATGACACTCAATTGATAAATATTGATAACAATGTTTTTGAGAGTCTTCTTAAAAGACTAAAGAAATACATCATGTCTGAAATCTCTTGTACTAGTAAACGTTGTGATAATGACACTCTTTATCACAAGTTAAAGAAGAAAAACAAGAGATGGAACAAGAGAAAACAAACCAAGCAAGAGGTCAAGAATGATGATTCTGTCTTAGTCACTTATGACGAACAAGACAAGGCTCAACTCAACACAATCTAGTTGTGTTAGAATGTGCATGCTCACCTTGGTGCTCAATCTTTTGAAAGGTGAGGAAACACATGAAACTGAGCACATGATCTCTCGGTTATTATATGACTAATTAACATCTGTAGGGAGATTTATTTTCTTCTATACTCATACTTTCTCTATCTATATTTGAGGTTTTGATAGAAACGGTAATTTTGAGTTTATGATGTTGATATCTACTGATCATATATGTGTAGCTCTTGTTTTTACGGTTAAAACAAGCCAAAAATCACCGAATTCGGACATCGTATGCAAAAGTTATGTCAAAAAGAATTTAGTGGTGTGATACCTCACAAGTAACTCTTGGGAACCGATCCTAGTGATAGGTGCAATGTTGGGAACCGATCCTAGTGAGAGGTCCCCATACGAAGAAGTGTAAAACTGTTTTTCCCATAACTTCTTCGTCCAAACTCATAATGACCTCAATATTTTTGCGTTGGATTCGCAATTCAATTCCCTACAAGATAGAGGTAATTGCAATACTTGATTCTTTGTTGAATATTTATGGTATATTGCATTTGAGTTTATGGGATGTTTGATTTCGGTTTTCATAACCTTAATATTCGATCTCATAATGTGTGAACCCTTATGGTTTGGGTGACTTTTTGATTTAGCGGGATTAAGTCCTAGCCCATGTTGGTAAAATGAGGGGTTCTGGTAGAAACAATATGTGAAAAAGTCACAATATGTTAAATCTTTTGGTTTAGCATAAAAGCATATGTGTTTCGAGGTTTCAACTTTTGCATCGCAATAGTTAAAACCGGTTTGCAACCTTTCTCTGGTAAAGGTTGCTCTTTGTTGTTGTTCTTTTTTTTTGGCGGGAGGATGCCAACTTTAATGGGGGAGAGTTCTAAGTGAACTTCCGCTTAATGACATATCTTAAGGGGAGAAGAGGTTGCGGAATTTGAGGTAACAATCTTGTTAGTTAATTGTTTTCCTGTTTAAGAAAAGCATGATTTTATTTCATATCTTTATTGCTTTTGCTTAACAAAATTTCGGTACAATTGATGTTTATTCCATTATTTGTGTACGGATGTTTGATTGTGATTCAATTATTTCCGGTTAAGAAAAACTATTGTTATCTTTCGTTATTCTTTGGTATCAATTGTTTAGGCTTACAAAATTTCGGTGCAATTACGGTACTATAATGTCTATGTTTGTTTCAATTGCTTCCGGTTAAGATAAATGATTATGCAAGTTGATTTATTTGGTTTGTATGGATTATTTGTGGCTTAACAAAAGTGTTTCGGGAACATTTGTTTAGTCCAAGTGATTTCCGGATAAGAGAAACTAAGTTTTTCGGATCTTAGTTAGACTTATCAAATGTGAAGGTTTCGGTTATTCAAGTCTAACCGAATGCTTTAACAAGAATTACTAGTTAATTAACCTAGTATTTGTCTTGTTTAAAAGTGAAAGGTATAAATTATTGATGAGAATAATTATAGCCTGATGAGAAAAATAAAGTTAATTCTGATCTTTATTTTGGTCTTATCGAATAAGCGATTGTACTTGTGCAATCGGTTTAGCAAAAGAACTAAGGTGATTAGTCAATTTTTGAGTTGCTAAACTATTAAGGAAAATTGCTTCGGGCAATTGTTTCCTAGATAACATGTTAAAACCAAATTACTTGTAGTTTCGGTTTTGATTGGTTATCTAAAATGGTGTGTAAAACCCTCGTGCTCAACTCTTATAGCTATGGATAATACTATGCCACTGTATAACAATACGAAAACATCTTGTTTTTATATATTGTTATAGCTACGGATCTTCAACAACTATGATGCTGAGTTGAACACGTTCAGAATCACTGGAGTACTTGGAAGTGACGAAGATTTCGAGTAATGTTGAAGAACCAAGGAAATCAAGCATTTGGATGAGAAGCTACAAAGTTTATCTATTTTGTAATCCATATGTATTGATAGTTTTGTCACTAAAATTGACAAAGGGGGAGATTGTTAGAGCACTGCTCGGTCGAACTCGCAAGCGTTGCTATCTCAAGCTTGTTTGTCAAGTTTAGTTGTCAAAACTATAAGTCTTTATTTCTAGTCTACTTATAGCTAAGTCTCGGATTAGGATAGAATGTGTAGTTGAGCTTTAGACTTCACGGCGTTCATCGATTGAAGACGAAGAACTACTAAGGGGAGCTTGTGGAACTTCATCAACAAAAGGTATGTAGAGACTTGAACTCATTTATCACTCAAAAGTCTATTTCTACTATATCTCCTATTTGAGACAAAAGTCGTATAGCTATATAGACTTCGATTACACACATTTGATATTTCGAGCTAAGTTTAACTCGCTTACATATTTTTCGAAATATGTGTTGGTAAGTTTTCGCTTTAACCAAGTTCATCTTATATTCTTGACGAAAGTCAAAAAATGCTAATGTGAAAATCGCCTGGTAACATCTTATATGATTTGTGTGAGATAGTCATTTGGTGTATACTTGGAATGTTTCGTATTGATCATTTGATAACTTTAAAATTGCTTTGAAGCTAATAGTTTGTTTGAGACAGCTATTATTGTCTTCTAAGAATGTTTCAATAATTGAAACGGGAGTTTAGAACAAATTAACCATGATTGGATATAGCA
Organism: Papaver atlanticum; assembly: GCA_023531105.1. Taxonomy (NCBI): domain Eukaryota; kingdom Viridiplantae; phylum Streptophyta; class Magnoliopsida; order Ranunculales; family Papaveraceae; genus Papaver; species Papaver atlanticum. The sequence goes on along the minus strand of JAJJMB010017545.1, from coordinate 2,546,790 downwards.
CAGTATGCGTACTTGTATGCTAACTGTTGCAAGTTATTCCAAGTCCGGGAACCATAGTATGCATACTCGTATGCGCACTGGTTTGTTAGTTTAAGTCCGGGAACTTAGTATACATACCTGTATGCGTACAGACGTAAATTCAAGTCCGAGAATTCAACTGAGTTTGGTGGTGTACGACAGTATGCATACCCATTCGCATACTAGCGAACCCAGACCAAATCCGACTACTTAGGTATGCGTACCCGTTTGCATACTTGAGTGGGTTATGTTCTAAAATCGGTTTGTTCATGAACTAATACATTTATAAAATAAATGCAGTCTTTTGCAAACCGTGGCTATGATGTTCATGAATTGATTCGAGTGAATCAAAATCGATTTTGCTTCAATTGTGTCTTGTATACTTCTATGAGAATATAAACAATTGAACAACTCTAGAACTAGTTTCATTTGAGTCATATGAACTAGTTGTGTTAAGATAAACAAGGTTGATATGAAAGTGTTCAGATGGATAACTTTGGTTAACTATTGTTTAGCCAACAAGGTGTACACGTTTAGGTACAATTACCCATATCTAAATGAAGTCACTTTTCATTTTTGTGTAACAAGCTAAGTTTGATCTAACGGTTGAAAGATATTAGCTTGAGTCTAATCAGGTTTTCATCTATATTGAATGCTTTGTTACCAAGGTAACATTGATTGCAAACCCTGATTTGAAGATTATATAAGGGAGAACTCTAGAACCTGGGAAACCTAATCCCCACACCTCTTGTGTGATACTAGTTGCGACTAGTGTCGATTCTCCTTTAACCGAGGTTTTTCCTAAAACAATTATAGGTTAACGACTTAAAGACTTCATTGGGATTGTGAAGCCAGACCCAACTATTTTCTCTGTAGTTGCGTGTTCTGATCTTGCTTTATTCTATCATATTGAGTATTATCTTTTCTAAGATTTACTCGAGATTTAATCTCCTATAGGCAAGATAAAAAGTAGTCACAAACATCTTCGTCTCAACGTTTGTGATTCCACAATATCTTGTTTCACTACCATATGACTAAGATTATTGTAAGGTGATTGATATTACAAGGCTGTTCTTCGGGAATATAAGTCCGGTGTTTCAATTAGTTCCTGTTCACCTTGATTTATCACAAGACGGAACAAAACTCGTAGGTATTTCTGTGGGAGACAGATTTATCTATTCAATAGACTTTTATGTGTGAGACAGATTTGTTTATCAAGTCTTCGACTTTGGGTTGTAGCAACTCTTAGTTGTGGGTGAGATCAGCTAAGGGAATCAAGTGCGTAGAGTCCTGCTGGGATTCAGAGGCGTAAGGAACGCGATTATACCTTGATCAGTGTGAGATTGGTTAGGGATCAACTACATTCCAGTCTGAAGTTAACCTGCAGTAGGCTAGTGTATGTAACGGCTTAATACAATGTGGTGTTCAAATCTGGACAAGGTCCCGGGGGTTTTCTGCATTTGGGTTTCCTCGTTAACAAAATTTCTGGTGTCTCTGTTATTTATTTTCCGCATTATATTTGTTTATATAATTGAAATATCACAGGTTGTGCATAGTTCAATAAATTAGATAATCCAACCTTTGGTTGTTAACATAAATTGATTGACACTTGAACATTGGTCTTTGGTACCGTTCAAGTTGTTTCTCATAATAATCAGACTCACGGATTCTATCTGTTTGATTTGCTGATTACATTGAGAAACAGAGATACAACTCTTGGATATATGTCCATTGATTGAGTCTGACTGTCTAGTTGATTCTCTTGGAATTATATTGGAGTTTGTCCATACAGATTGCCTAAATGAAATATTGGGTGTGGTTGTTAGACCCATGCTTTTTCAACTATAAGTCTTGATTTCTAGTCTACTTGTAGCTATGTCTTGGATTATGATAGAATGTGTAGTTGAGCTTTAGACTTCACGGTGTTCATCAATTGAAGACGAAGATCTACCGAGGAGAGCTTGGAGGAACTTCATCAACAAAAGGTATGTGGAGGATAAAACTTATCTATCACTCAGAAGTTTATTCTATTATATCTCCTATTGAGACTAAGTCGTATAACTATATAGACTTTTACATTATACACATTTGATATTTCGAGCTGAGTTTAGCTCGCTTATATATTTCTCGAAATATGTGTTGGAAGCTTTTTGCTTTAGCTACGTTCATCATTATACTTGACGAGTTTAGTTGGAAACAATTTATCTGTTGGAAACTTAATAATGAGTCAAAAGATGATCATGTGAAAATTGCCTTGAAACATATTACATGATTTGTGTGAGACAGTCATTTGATGTCAACTCGGAATGTTTCGTATTGATCATTCGATCACTTTAAAATTACTTATAAGCTAATAGTTTGTGTGAGACAGCTATTTTCGTCTTCTAAGGATGTTTCAATGATTTAAATGGGAGTTTAGAACAATTAACCGTTGTATGGATATAGCATAGTATGCATACCAGTATGCAAACTGTTGTAGTATGATTCAGGTCTGGAAACCAAGTTTGCATACCAGTATGCGAACGGTTTTAACTGTTAAAGTCCGGGAACCTAGTATGCATACTAGTATGCGAACGGTTCTACCTGAGTGAGGTCCGGGATGACAGAATGAGTACCCGTTTGCGAACTATCGGACAAGACCAAAGTATGGAACTTAAGTTTGCGTACCCGTTTGCAAACTTTGTTGGCTAAGTTCTAAAATCAGTTAAGTATGATTTCATACTCATGAACAAATACATTTATATATAAAGGAATGCAATCTTTGCAAACCGTGGCTAAATGTTCATGAATTGATTCTCTTGAATCAAATCCGATTTTGCTTCAATTGTATCTTGTATACTTCTATGAGAATATAAACAATTGAACAATTCTATGATTAACACAATTAGATTCATTTGATTATCATTTAATCTAGAAGTGTTAGATGAATGTGGTTAATACAAAAGTGTTCATATGGCTAACTTCGGTTAACTGTTATTGAGCCAACTCAATATACACGTTTAGGTACGGTTACCCATATCTAAATGAAGGTATATTTAATTTGTGTGTAACAAGCTAAGACCATCTAACGGTGGAGAGATATTTCTTCGGTTTTAATCAAACTTAGCTTGAATCTTAAATCAGATTTTCATCTAACGGTGAATATTTATTGCTTTGTTTTAAAGCTATCAAACCCTGATTTGAAGACTATATAAGGGAGAACTCTAGCTACTGGAAAACCTAAGACTTCTGTGTGATACTAGTTGCGACTAGAGTCGATTCTCTTTTAACCTAGGTTTTTCCTAGAACCATTATAGGTTAACGACTTAAATACTTCATTGGGATTCTGAAGCCATACGCAACTATTTTCTCTGTAGTTGCGTGTTCTGATCTTACTTTTTCTATCGTATTAAGTATTATCTTCTCTAAGATTTGCTCGAGATTTATCTCCGATAGGTAAGATATAAAAAGTAATCACAAAGCTCTTCGTCTCATTCTTTGTGATTCCACAATAACTTGTTCTACTACCATATAGTTAAGATTGTGAGGTGATTGATATTTTTAGGCTGTTCTTCGGGAATATAAGACCGGATTATCAATTGGTTCCTGTTCACCTTGATTTATCAAAACACGGAACAAAACTTCTTAAGTACTTCTGTGGGAGACAGATTTATCTATCAGAATAGACTTTTCTGTGGGAGACAGATTTGTTTATAGAGTCTTCAACTTTGGGTCATAACAACTCTTAGTTATGGGTAAGATCATCTAAGGGAATTAAGTGCGTAGAGTCCTGTTGGGATTCAGAGACGTAAGGAACGCGACTGTACCTTAATCGGTGTGAGACATGGTTAGGGCTCAACTACATTCCAGTCCGAAGTTAACTTGTAGTATGCTAGTGTCTGTAGCGGCTTAATACAGTGTGGTGTTCAAATCTGGACTAGGTCCCAGGGTTTTTCTGCATTTGCGGTTTCCTCGTTAACAAAACTTCTTGTGTCTGTGTTATTTCTTTTCCGCATTATATTTTTTTATATAATTTAAATATCACAGGTTGTGCGTAGTTCAATCAATTGGTAAATCCGACCTTTGGTTATTGATTGAAATTGATTGACACTTGAACATTGGTCTTTGGTACCGTTCAAGTTATTTCTCATATCAATCAGGCTCACAGATTTCTATCCGTTCGATTGCAGATTGTATTGAGAAATTGAGATATAACTCTTTGATATCTTTCCTTAATTGAGTCTGACTGTCTAGTTGATTCTCTTGGAATTATATTGGAGTTAGTCCATACAGATTTCCGAACAAAATATTGGGTGTGGTTGTTAGACCCCCTCTTTTTCAATCAGTATAAACCCATACATCATTAAACTCATACTTACTACCATTACCTCTCAAGATAACACCACCCTCAATAGATTCCCTGATATTCATGAAATTAAAGCCGCCCTCTTCAGTATGGTTGGAGACAAAGCTCATGGTCCAGATGATTTCCCCTCAAACATTTTTCAAGCCAACTAGCACATTTTGGGAGATGATATTCTCAAGATGGTCCAGCACTTTTTCACCTATGGCCACATGCTCAAAGAAATGAACTTCACTTTTATCTCTCTCATCCCTAAAATAGATACCCCATCCTCCCCAAGCCATTTAAGACCCATAAGCCTCTATAATACCACTTACAAGATCATATCTAAACTCACTGCCCAAAGAATGAAACCTTATCTTAGTAAAATCATTTCCCAATACCAATATGCTTTTATTCCTGTAAGACAGATCTCTGACAACATTACTATAGTTCATGAAATTATTCACTTCATGTGATCCAAAAGGGGTAAAAAATGGGAAAATGGTAGCATGGGCATCAAAATTGATATGGCCAAAGCCTTTGACAGAGTTGATTGGGACTTCTTAGTAACTATAATGATGCAAATGGGTTTCAATGATCAACGGTGTGAAAAAATATACCAACGTAATTCCACATCTACCTCTTTTGTTCTAATAAAGGGCTCACCTGACAAATTCTTCGAGCCCTTTAGGGGGCTCAGAAAAGGTGATCTCTTATCCCCCCATCTATTTCTCTTATGTATGGAAGCTCTATCTAAAACTCTCATCCAAGCTAAAGATATGGGTCTCATTTCTGGTGTCAAAATCTGCAAGAATGCCCCCTCCATCAACCATCTTCTCTTTGTTGATGACTATATGGTGTTCTGCAAAGCTAATAATATTGAGACTCAAAATCTAATGGATATCCTCCAGATCTTTAGTAATACCTCAGGTCTGCTAATCAACTTCAGTAAATCTGGTTTATTTTTCAGTAACAACACTGATCCCAATCTGAGCTCCACCATTAGCAACAATATGGGAGTCCAAATTCTTCAGCTAAATGATAAATACCTTGGTTCTCCCCTCTTCACCTATAGAATCAAAATTACCTCTTTCAAACCTGGAGCTGATAAACTTAAACTCATACTTGTAAGTTGGAAGAATTGACCCCTCAACCCTGCTGGAAGGCATGTCTTCATTAATTCTGTCACATCCACTACCAACGTTTATCAGATGATCTGCTTCAAGATTCTTAAATAAACTTATCGGGATCTATACACGCTTCAAAAAGACTTCTTCTGGGGTAAAAGCTTAGATAGCCTAAAAGGCTACTACCCAAAAGCTTGGACCGTTGTGTGTAAACCTAAAAATCTAGGAGGTCTGGGTTTCATGAATATGGAACACTTCAACAGTGTTATGATCACTAAGATTGGTTGGAGGCTGGAAAAAGACAAAGATTCTCCCTGGTATCAACTCATGGATGCAAAATACCTACTTGGTAGAAATGTTCTCAATATGGATACCAAGCCCAAGGATGGAGACTCTTGGATTGGAAAGGCATTCTGGAAGGCATCAACAACATTCAACAACATAGCTCCTGGAGAATTAGGAATGGCAAGAACATAATTTTTTAGGAGGATATCTGGATTCATACTATTCATACTCAATTCCCTAAACCTAAAAACTTCCCCTCAGATCTCCTCATGATTGAGCAGCTTCTTTTACATAATGGTGACTGGAATTCCCCTCTCATCAACAATTAGTTCAATCCTATCACTGCCAAGGCTATCCTAGATACTATTACTCACCCCGGTGAAGAGGATCAAATCCTGTAGAATCTAATTGATTCTGGAGACTTTACATTCAAATCCTTGCACAAAGCCAAGATGGATACTCTATACACAAATGATGTCCAGATCAGTAACCGGCAAGCTTTGTGGAACATGGATGTTGCTCCAGTAATTCAAATTTTCCTATGGAAATGTTCCCATAGAATCCTTTCCACAAATGCAAAAACTACCAGCACTCTTAATCACATTGACCCCATCTGCAAACTATGCAATTGTGGGGAGGAAACTATGACACACATGTTTTTAAATTGTCCTGCTGTAACTTTGGTTTGGGATTTACTGATTGGACCGACCCATGGAAAGTCTGATTCCACCACAAACTTCCCGGATTGTTCAAACTCTTGGTTTTCTCCTGGAAACACCTAATCCAGTAACACAATTTATGCTACTGCTTGCTGGTATATCTGGAAAGCTAGATGTGATTTTATCTTTAATCACACCCAGATGAATGCTAGACATACCACTATTAATATCAAACATGACCTATGGAATCACAACAGAGTTCATCATTTTCAGTACGATATCCTTAACTCTGTTCTTCACTCTGATGACTATGAGAACATGACTGATGATGATGATATTGGCCTATACTTTCTTGATACCGGTCAAAGAGAAGCTTTTGGAATAGTCATCCAAATATGCACATTGCAGGGTCCTGAAACCCTTGTTTACTACACTGCTTTTACATCCCTTGGTTTTGCAGGACACACCATTGTGACTAGAGGATATCCAGGACACGATGGAGAACGGGGAGCTACAAAAGGAGCAGATTTAGCTTTCGATTGGATCAAAGGCCTCTATCACACAAACATTGAAATTCATGTTGAATCCATGGAGGTTCTGGTCCGTTTTACAATGCTCTACCACAATGCAGTCGCGGGAAGATTCCATCTTAGTTTCCATGACCGAAGTAGGAGAGAAGTTAATGAAGAAAACAATAGTAGAATCAATGTTATATCTTTTGTTCTAGTTGGCCTCAAGGTTATTCATAGGCTACAAAACTTAAACTTCTTTAATTTGGTTGTCCTGTAAGAATATATACTAATCCTGGAATAGTGGTATTTCACTTACCACTTACTCTAGCTTGTACTCCTCTTAGAGCGTCCACAATGGACGATCAAAACTAAAATTTTGGTCCACAAACCTACCACAGTGGAACGGACTAAAGACTAAAAACTGGACTAAAACAAAATATCAGAGTATATTTGGTCCGAAATCCGGACCAAAACTATATTTGGTCGAGCGGAACTTAAAAGTACGTTCGATGCAGGCGCACATATAAGTTACGTTTGAGGTGGGGCGGAGGTATACGTGCGATTAGTGAGGCGTATATTTAAGTTACGTTTGGTTGAGGCGGTAGTATAAATTGCGCCTGATAAGACGTAGATATAATGCTCGCCTGTTGACAGGCGAACTTTTAAAGTGCGCTTGAATCAGGCGTACATTACACCAACGCCCCATACTGAAGAGATAAAGACAAGAAACATACCTTATTGAGCGGGAAAAGTAAGGCTATTTTTTTCTTTTTTTTTCTTTGACGTTGTTGCCGTTTGAGAATTTAGAAAATAGGGTTAAGAAGTGCTGTGATGAAGCACGTAGCAAGGAATAAGGTAAAAAAAAAAGGAGAAGACCCGAGAGTTTATAGGTTATTCCTCTTGCACACGTGTGGTGTACGTGTATATAGTGGGGCGAACCTTTAAAGTTCGCTTGAGTACAGGCGTTGGTATTAATTCCGCCCCATCAGGCGTTGATAAAAATTTCGTCTCTCCATGGCGCGTTCATTATACACTCGCGCCGCAACATGCGTCAATATAATCTACGCCCCACAGCAGACGAACATTATACATGCACTCGACCAAATATGCTCGTCTACCGTAGCGTAGCACCACGGACCAAACAAAAAAAAAATAGTTTTTTTTTAGGTTTTGGTTTTTGGTTATGCTCGCACCATTGCAATTGCTCTTAGGCTCCCGTAGCCTAAGTTTTTCTATAAGAGAAAGAAAAAAATGTAAATCACCCTGGGGCGCCATTTAACAGAAGAGAAGTAGAAACGATAGATAGATTGCTTTAATGAGCCATAAAATTCAGAATTTCTAAAAAACACCAAATTGGGGGATACATAAATTAATCGGGGGATATCTGCTGGCATGGTCGATGGATTGCCGGTATTGAAAAACTATGTCGGCAGCTACATTAAAATATCCCCCAATTAAAAAAAAGTATCCATGGTAATCATCATGCCCAAATTTTATATCTCAGCAAGTGATTTTTATTTTTATTTTTGATGGAAAAAGATCATAAATTAACTAGCAAATATAGTACAAAAGATTTACAAGATCATTTTTATCAAAAACATTAGAATCTATGCTAGATTTATGAACTTTTTGTCGCAGGTTATCTGACATATGTTGTAGCTTTTTAATCCTTGCCTCCTTTGCAATGTAGTCCGCTGCTGAGTTATTCTTCCTCTTATTATATTTCACTTTAGCTTGAGGTAGATCGCCCATGATTGTCCTTATATCTTGCAAGGTATTTTCCGCTGACCACGAAGAATCTGTGCTTACCTTGTTTAGAATCTCAGCCAACAATTTGCAGTCAGTTACTATGAAGACGCTTGATAAAATATTTTGTTTTAACCACGTAACATCCTTTAATAAGGATTTTGCTTCTGCGTGGAAAGCTGACGTTGCCCACTCTGAACCCGCAGATAGGTGCATGAAAGTCTCTTCATCAGCTGAATATAGAATGAAAGCATATCCCATCGACAAATCCTCTTTCTTAAAGGAAGCGTCAATGAAGATTATCCAATCTGAATTTAGATTGGACCAAGAGTAATTGGTTGAGGTTTTCTTTTGAGTTTTCATATTACTTTGAAGGGTATTTGACGGGGAAGAATGTAAGAAACTATTGATTTGCCCTATTAAATTGATTGGGTCTGGGATTATTTTCTCAAAAACTACCGAGCATCTATATTTCCAGATGAACCAAAGTATGGTAGAAATTTTTACCTGAAAATGGCTCAAGTTAGTTTCCGTAATCCACCATTTAATCCAGGAAATAAATGTGCTGGGAATGTAACTTGAGATTATATTATTTAGGGAGAGACCAAACCAAACGTCTCTTGCAAACGGGCACTCAAAGAAGAGATGAAATTCTGTTTCTTGCGCTTGATTATTACATAACTGGCAAATCGGGTCGATGTCCTTATTATGAGCACCTAGTCTAGCAGATGTTGGAAGTACTTTTTGTGATAGTTTCCAGATGAAAAGTCTTATTCTTGGAATTACTTGAATTCTCCAAATATTATTCCATGGGAAATCTATGCAGTCATTATTGTCTTGATCCTGATTGGCTAGAAGGTTATAAACATTTTTTTCCGTGAATTTTCCCGAGTGATGGTGCCTCCATCTAATGATGTCTTGCTCTTGTTTCCTTGGATTAATAGCTTGGATTTTTTCCCTATCCTCTGGGTAAAAGAATTGGTTTAGCTTTTCTTGATCCCACTTATTCTGATCTGTTATTAGCTCTTGAACTCTTGTTGGTGTCTGATCTTGAGGGTTGGGGACTTTATGGAATATATCTGCGTTAGGAACCCATCTATCTTCCCAAATTTTCACCGAAGCTCCATTTTTGACTTGCCAAACAAAATTACCTTTTATTAGCTCTAAACCTTTTTGTATGCTGGTCCAAATCCAAGACAGATTCGATGTTCTGGACTTTTCTAGAGGGTGCGAGTTTGGGAAATATTTTGCTTTTAGGAGTTTGACCCATAATTGTTCTTGTTCGGTTACCAATCTACTGGCAAGTTTAACGAGAAGAGCTAAATTGAAATGATGGGGTTTTTTATTCCAAAACCACCTTGGGATATGGGCTTGCATATACTTTTCCAACCTTTTATAAATCCTCCTTTTCTTTTTTTCCCATCTTTTTTCCACCAGAAATTTCTCTGAATCCTGTCGAGTTGATCAAGAGTTTCTTTTGGCAGTGCAAGAACTTGCATTTGATAAGTTGGGTATGATTGAAGGATAGATTTTATCAAGACAGTCCTACCCGCTTGAGACAATAGTTTTGATTTCCAACCTTGTAAGGTAGAATAATATCGTTGTAGAAGAGGCTCAAAATTGGCTTTTCGATTCTTATCAAAGAAAAGCGGGGTACCCAGGTATCTATCGTTTTTGGTCATCAGCGGGACTTTTAAGATTTTTGCTATAATCTTTCCATGTTTCGGATGTATTCGTTGGCTGAAGTAGACGCTGGATTTTTGAAGATTAACCATCTGGCCTGTGATGTTCCCAAATAATTGTAAGATTTCCAAAAGACTTTTCGCTTCCCCCAGATCCGCTTTTGTAAATAAAAAGCAGTCATCCACGAAGAAAAGGTGGGATATATTGGGAGCATTTTTGTTGATTTGAAATCCAGTGATTCTCTTGTCTTCAATAGCTTTTTCGAGGAGTCTAGATAGAATTTCCATGCATATTAGGAAAAGGTACGGTGATAATGGATCACCATGTCTTAAACCTCTCGAAGTGTTGAAAGTGGGTCCCGGGGAACCGTTTAGAAGAATTGAAAAAAAGGTTGTCGATATGCATTGCAGAATGAGTTTTGTCCAGATTTCCGAGAAGCCAAAAGCTAAGAGGACTTTCTCAATAAAAGTCCATTCAACCCTATCGAAAGTTTTTGATAGGTCTAGTTTTAACGCCAGGAATCCCTTTTTTTTCTTGGAGATTTTCATCGAGTGGATAAGTTCATGAGCAATGATGACGTTATCTGTGATTTGTCGACCAGGGAGAAACGTTGATTGATTGGGGGAGATTATTTTACCGAGAATGGGTTTTAGTCTATTAGCTAATATTTTTGAAATAATTTTATAAATGGTATTAATCAGGCTAATAGGTCTGAAATCTCCCGGCGTTTAGGGTGTGGAAATTTTTGGGATGAGGGTTATGAAGGAATGATTAAAATCTTTGTCAAGAACTCCCGATCTAAAGAATTCTTGGACTGAACCAATGATATCTTTTCCCAGTATGTCCCAGTTGGCTTTGAAGAAACCTGGTTGGAAGCAATCCGGGCCTGGGGCTCCCCATTGGTTCATATTAGATAGGGTGTGCCAGATCTCTTCTTTAGTGGGGATTACTGTCAAGGAAGTATTTTCTTCAACAGTGATGCAATGATTTATGATGCTAGATAGATCAAAATCGCAATTGTTGTTTTGGGACGAGCCTATTTGTTGGAAATGGTTAACCAGAAGCGAGTTGATTTGATCTCTATCTGAAAGCCATAGCCCAGAAGGTTCTCTAAGAGAATTTATCACATTGATTCTTTTTCTATTTGAGGCGGTGGCATGAAAATATTCTGTGTTCTGATCGTATTCTTTGAAGAACTTATCCCTAGAAAGTTGATGATAATAGTTGTTTTTGATTTTGTACCATTTTCCTAGCTCCGCTTGAAGATTTTTTAATTTGTCTATTTTTTTAGAAATGTTTCTGGATCTATGGATACCATCAATTTTATTGTTTAGGGACTTAATATGTTTGTGGATGTTCCCAAAGGTATTTGAGTTCCAATGGGCTAAATCAGAAGATAACAATTTAAGGAGCCCAGAAAAAGTTCTCTCTCTGGAATTGTCGGAATGTAATTTCCAAGAGGCTTCAACTACAGTAGGTAAGGTGGAATGAGTTAACCAAGACCTAAGACATCTAAATGGTTTCTGAAGCCTAGTTTTCTCTGGGTTTGAATCTAATAAAATTGGCATATGATCAGAACCTACCCTCGGGAGGTGAGTTACTTTAGTGTCCGGAAAATTCTGAGACCACATGAAGGAAGTTAGCGCTCTGTCAATTCTTTCGCAGATGTTTGCTTCACCCTTTCGATTATTTGACCAAGTGAAAGGCGATCCATCATATCCCGCGTCTTGGAGACCCAAAGAATCGATAGTGTTGACGATGAAAGATTTACTGCTGGAGCCTGCTTTATTTTCACCTTGTTTTTCGTCCGGGTCCAAAATAACATTTAAGTCCCCTATCAGAACCCAAGGTTTATTTATTTGTTGCGCGATGTCTGAGATATAGGTCCATTGTTCGATTTTATCATCTGCTTCGACAGCTCCATAAACACATGTGATCATGATATCTGTATCTCCTATCCTTGATTCAAAATGACAAACATTAAACTTAGAAGATATTAATTTCATGTCTATATTGTTGTGCCAGGCAATTGCTAAACCCTTGGCTATTCCCACGGATGGAACGATGAACCAATCATGGAAAGGAGAATTCTTGAAAAAAGAGTCCATTCGAGACAATGGGGCTTTTGTCTCTGCTAAAAAAAATATGTCTGGCTTGTAGTATTTGCACAAAAAACTAAAATGGTCCTTGGTGAGGGAAGTCCCAAAGCCCTGGACATTCCAGGATAACAGTTTCATGGTACTGAGCTAAAAATAGCCTAACAGACGAACAAAGGATAGAAGAGAAAGAGAAAGGTGTCAAAGGAATAAAGAGAATAATAAGAAGAAAAAAGACCGAGATAGATATTAATCCAATTGGTTAAAAATTGAATAAGCTAGGATGATCTTAACGGGGCCAAAACAAAGGTACGGAAATGACCGAAGAAATCAAGCAAGTGGAGAGGACTACTAAAGGTGCTAATGAATACACTTAAGTAGAAGATAACACTACTAGGAAAAACTGGAAAAGGAACAAAAATACGATATAATAAAAAGAAAGAAAAATGAAGATCCTTAAAATAACAGGATTAGAGGAATAGCTTACCGACCCAGTCACCACATTAAGAAAACCATTAAATCTGTGTAGTATCTGTTAAAGAGATGGCGATAGGAAAGAGTATTACTAGCCAAAAGGAGGAGCAAGAAAAGTGATGGGGTCTCGGAAGAGCACAAATTTATAACAAAACAAAACAACTAACAGGGACTAACCGATTTAAAGCCATAACCATCAACATTTTTGTATCCAAGATCCTTAGGGGAAACAGTCACCTAATTATTTAAGCGAATAATGTCTAAAGCTGCAATAAAGAGTGGCAAAAGAAAGAAACAGAGTTCTAAAATTGTAGCTGAAAGCTTGAAGTGTCAACTGAATTGGACCATAGAAAGGAATGATTTAATAATGAGAATACTAAACAAATAAGAACCTTAGGGGTCATCCCAAGAGCCTGATGCAAAGGAGGAACATTAGAAAAATAAAGTAAAGGTTGATTGTTGGGTGATGCTGGCCAAGATAAGAGAGGTAACCACTGGAGCTAACTATTCTACAAGTAAGAAAACAAAGAAACCAGACGAAATTTAGTCTGACAGAACACCAGAATAGTTAAGAAAACAGTGGAGAAAACTGCGGTAAGTCGACTCAAATATAACGAGATCACTGGGTGAAAACTATTTTACATGAAAACAAGGAACCGGATCTTAATAGAACGATCCGACAGAACACCAAAATAGTTAGCCCGCACTGAGGAAAACTAGGGGAAATCGACACCAATGGAGCTTTAAATTTCAGCAACACTATATTAACACTTCTCAGAGACATTGAAATAAACATTTTAAAAGGATGATGAAGACTTAAAATGACTATATGTAGGGAATACAAAACACGGAAAATGCATAAATTTATAAAAACTCACAGACAAAAGAACAAACGGTCTGTGCCCAAGGAAGAAATTTGGCCAAAGATGGATTGAGTGCATCAACTAAATTAAAATGGGTAGGAGATAAGGTCCCAGAGACAAAGCTAATTAAACAATAGTAGAACAACGAGAATATTTAGCCAATAATATTAATTGCAACAAACAATGAAATTAGATAAAGAACAAGATCAACCCCGGTGTTGGAATAAATTAAGGATCTAAAGAAAATTCAAACCTTAATTGTAGAAAGCTAGAGAAGCCCCTGAATTTATCGAATTGAAGTAGATGATGAAAAGTCCCTAAAGATTGATTTCTGGTTCATATGATTAATTGAAGGCAAATACCAAGAGACCCCCGACTAGAACAGCTGCAGAAACACTTGACCAGTAAACGAAGGAAGATGAAATTCGCCATGGAATGAATAAACAGATACTACGGTAGATTAAATGTCCCCTAATGGGGCTACATGGCCGGTAAACCTAGGAGAGTTAGCCTGACATAGAAGGGAAGGAGATAAATTCAAAAAATAAATCTGAGAATTGAAAAAAGAGATCAGTCAATAGAAGATAGAAGAGATTGAAGTGAAATTATTTCTGATATCTGAACATGCAGGGAGATTTGGATCCTAGAAATGCTTGAATCGGAGAAGATTGAGTCGACTCGTAGTCGCCCGATCCGCAGAGCTCTCCTCCAAATCCAAATCCAAAGTCTTTTCCAGTAGCAAGTACCGGGTCGACTGGAGAATATCTCCCAAAAATATAACATAGTTTTTACGCCGGCCTGTCAAAGCCTTGCACAACTTGCACCAGGGCAGGCAAAGCTCTCCTCCGTCGCTGTAATATGAGCAGCAAGTGATTGCTGAGACGAACAATGTAATCTTAAATTAAGAATTTCAATAAACTTTCTTTTCGTATAAAAAAAAAGCATGAAATCCTACAATTAGAGAATGCAAAACAAAAGACCACTCACTTTCCAAGGAAAAATAAGAGGAGGAGAAATGATTCTTCTTCTCATTCTTTTTCTTTTCACGAATGGCAATTTCCAGAATCAGAAGCAAAACTCTAGCTCCATTGAAACCCTGTCCGAGATAACCCCTTTTTTCTGTAATGGGTAATGGAAGTCTCTTAGCCAACAACAATATCTCTCTTGATAATCCAGATGTAGGTATGGAAGGAGCGAGAGAAGGAAGAGAACTTTGATGCCGGGAACCAAATCGATACTGCTGGGGACCAATCGGAAGCTGCAAATCAGGTTTTTATCAAATTTGATTCTGTTTTAAACCTTGATTTCTTCCTTAATTGTTTATCTCAAACGAGTTTTATCCTGATTTTGTTTATTAGGGTTTTTGATTTAGTAATCAAATTTAGCAGTCATAGCATTAATATTGATATCTCCCTCCTAACTGCTCTTGTTCTAAGCTTTAGTCTAGGTCATCTGATTGTTGAGTTAGTTACTTCGCACATCTCCCTACATCATTTAATTACTCTTGTGCTAAGCTTTATTCTACGTCATCTGACTGTTGAGTTTGTTAATTGGCATATCTCACCTAAAACCTCAACCCGAACGCAGATAGCTCGGTGGTTAAGTTGTTAGCTTATAAGCTACTTGTACTAGGTTCGAGCGTAGATTAAAAACCCACCCATGCACACTGTTTGATCTCAGTTTTTAGAAGTGATTTTTTTCTTTTCTTTTCTTATTTTTAAACTTTTCTTTAATCAATCATATGGAATGCTAATCTGTTGTTTTGCAGCTTGAGTTGGTCCCCTAGCAAGTATTACCAGTTGTGGTTTTGGTAGCAGTGGTGCATAGTTTTATAACAGTTGTGTTTACTGATGTCGTTTTATAGTTGTAGTGGTAAAAAGGTTCGTTGCTCGAACTTGTGAAGGATTTTCGAAAATTAAATAGAATTGTTTTGACAATAATAAGAAAATACCGAGACTTTGGATTCCACCATTGACCAATTAATTGATAAACTCTAATCAATATTCATGCAATATTCTTCTTTAAAGTGATTCTAATATTTGCCTCTAATAGATTTTTGAAGTAATAATTGTAAGCACGAAGCATGAAACATCAAAAGTATTAAAACCAAGCATGTCCCATCAAAACACTTCACAACTACTCAATAAAAACCAATTTTGCTTTTAAGTTCTATGCAAATAATCATGTAAAATAATTGCAATAAATAATTAAAATAGAATTATACCACTTTTCATGGAACAATGGCTTCCTCCGTCGCCTCGGCTAAGGGGTTTAGCTCCTCATATTAATCACTTGCTCAAAATACATATTTGGTGTTCAAAAGTTGATTAAAAGAGTGAAAAGTGTTAAGCAGCGGATTCTGTAGTTGCTGAAGGTCTAAAACAGAAGTCCGAGTCGTTGCTGAAGAGCTTCTGTGACTGAAGGATGATGCGACCGTACCTCGTTGTCACTGAAAATAAGTCTGCCACTGCGACTGATTCTGAGGGTCTAATGTTCTTCGTCTTCTTCTTCACAGCAGCAGCAGGAAAGTTTCTGAACTCGACTCTGTGATTTTTTTTCCGCTTCTCTATAGCTCTAAACTTCTCCAAACTCCCCCAAATTGTTTTTACCTCTAAATATGACTCGAATCAACCTATATATAGCCTCCAAACACAAAATCTCTCGAGTTAATCCAAATATTTTCGTTTTTTCTTCACCGCACGTTATTGGATTTTAATCTTCTTTTTACGCGTTAACTTGGTTTCCAAACTCTCTCAAAATCTCTCAGGACTGAATAAGGACTCCATACACTCCTATCTTGCCGTAAACTCTTCACAAATTCTTTTGTAAACCGAAAATAACTCAAATTGTGAATTCTCCCTGTTTTGCTCCAACACGGATTTCTATCCCTGTTTAATCGATTCTACAGCCCATACCATACTTGTTTATCCTTAACAGAGTTAACCCAACGAAAATCAGCCCTTGAATCGTCTTAAAAATCATCCAAAATCCAAACAGAAAATTTCTGTTTTCTGTAAAAAAAATCCCGCCAAAATCTATTTTGAAAATTTGAGAAGAAATGTGACCTCCTCCTATCCAGTGCCGGTCTGTGCTTAGCAGCTGCTTGGAAATGGGTTACCCCTTATCCAAAATGAGAGTCCGAATAGCAAGTGTCCTCCCAGGAGCCTTTAACAACTTTTCGAGCCAATTTTCCCAAAAATGTTTATTCCCCAAAAATACCTACAAAGGGATAAAATACCAACATTAGTACAAAAATGGGTACTAAAAATATACACAATAGAGATGAAAATAGACACATAAATGCGTCTATCATTTACTCTCCCTCCACAATCATGAGATTCATTGAGAGTGGTGTTGAAATGTAGCAGTTGTGCTCTTGGGAATCATATCAAGTTATGTGACAGATGTTCCAGTGGTTCCCATTACAGATTGATTTTCCTATTTATCCAACAATCTAAATAATCCTAATCCTAAAGAGTATAATAATTTCACCATGGATCTAGATCTCATCTACAGAAAGCTCCATGAACAAGGTATTTTTGGAAATTCATGGTATCTTAGGGCGCATTCCCTGTTAATTCAAAATTTCAAATCCTATCCTCCCAAATTAAAGCCTTATTTTCTTGTGAAAATCTCTGTCAGCTACCAAAGATATAGTCAAGGCAATATTGGAAACTTCATTTCCTCTGACCATCTCAACTTAACCACTGAGGTCTGAGCCATTTGAGTACCAATTGACTTGACTTAACTATGAAAACCGGTCCTGTCAGGTAAACTACTTTTGAAAAATCTTGTTTGATAAAAGTTAAAGTCTCTTTTGGATGTTTCCTTCGTCAAAAAGATAAGGAGAGATTCTACATTCAAGAAAAGGAGAGATTCTACACTCCCCGTGGTTAGCCACCGAGAAATCCACCGAGAGGGGAATCAATGGACTAGGGCAACACTCTCAGCATTTGGATAATAAATGGGCAGAAGTGGGCTCCTTGCTCTGTCTTACACGGTGCGTGTTGCAGTGAAAAGTTTCGGTCAATCTATACTTTTCGAAAAAATAAACTCAACTTTAAATCAAAAGAACCACTAATTTGGAATGGTCATTTTTAAAAATATTTATATATTTGTACTTCGCAAGCTAAGGGTTCTGAACATTTGATATAAAGCAAATGAGATGTATGTGTGGAATCATTGCCATAGAAACTAGTTATGGATTTTTTAAGTTTTATGCCTATGCTAATTAGACGTAAGTTTATTCCAGCACTGGTATTACTGCTGCTGATTCCACTGATTTCTCTCGGAGGTTTTACGTCCAGTTACGTTTCTACAAACACAGGTACGTGATAGAATATTGAGATCGAGGTAAAGATCTACACAGCTTATTCGGTTGAAAACTTGATTTTGTCTCGATCTCGCTCTAATATATTGCTTCCTCTTTAATAAGTTCTTTTTTAATTTGTTCTAAATCATTCCTCATTTAAGAGCTTTTTGTATTCTGCAGAAGAGAAAGCCAAAACTGAAGTCAATCCCCATGCTACCACTGGTTTGAATTTTGCAACGGCAAAAATTAATGAAATAATATCTTATTTAAAGAGCTTCTTGAATTATGCATCAGAAGAAGTGGTTCCAGTCATGAAGAGCTTTTTATATTATACAAAAGAGATAGTTAAGAAGAAAATCATTCTCGATTTCAATAGATGTTTGAATTTTACAGGGGAGGTAATATTAAAATAAGTCATTCCTTCTGTTAAGAACTTCTTGTATTCAGCTGAGGAGAAGGCAAACAAAGAAGTTGTTCCTATAGTAAAGAGCTTTTTGAGTTCTTCAAATGCGAAATTGAATGCTGAAGTCATTCCGTATGTTCAGAGCTGTTTGAATTCTACAATGGGCATAGTAATGGAAGAAGTCATTCCTACGGTTAAGAGCTTTTTGTTATCCGTGAAGGAGAAAATGAACAAGGAAGTCATTCCTACGGTTAAGAGCTTTTTGTTGTCTATGATGGAGAAAATAAACAAAGAAGTTATTCCTTGTGGTAAGAGATATCTAATTATTTCAATGGAAATAATACAGGATGAAGTCATTCCCTTTATTAAGAGGTTTTCGTATGCAGTAGTTAATAAAGTGTTCAATGAAGCAATTATTCCTACTGTTAACTGCTGTTTGTATTTTCTAGCGGAGATAGCGCAAAAGTCGTTTCCTTCTCTTACAAATGTTGCGATCTCTGTAGGAATCTTTTGCAAAGAACATCCAAGGTTGTTTTTAGTTGTTGTTTTGATCATTTGTTGTATTTGGAGACTTCCTTGGTCTCCTTTTTCAACTAAGATGATGAAAGCCCCTGGAAGAAATTACAAGATATCAAGGGCAGATTTTGAGAGAAACCCAAGATCCTATTTTAGGAAACACAGAAAAAAGGAAAGTAAGTCGGGAAAGATCATGGTGGCGGTGGTAGTGGTGGCTGTGGTTGTGGTTGTGGTGGGTTTAATTGCTTTTAAGTTAGAAAGAAAGTTATATTACTAGGAGTAGGGACTAGTGAGTATTGCTGGACTAGAATGAGCATCTTGTATACGGGTTCTTGTATCTTTTGGTCTAAATCTTGTTGTGGTTCGACGTGTTTCTTATCTTTCGGTTAAGGCTAACTGATGTGGTCCCTTACTTCACTAGATGCGTACGAGCAAGATATAAAGAAAGCGGCTATCGACATTTAAGGAGATTATCTAGCAGCAGCAGCCTCTACCTCTCGGGGAATAACTTTCTTTTCTGATCTAAACCCTTAGTATATGCCTCCACATTTCCTCACCTCTAGTCTCTCTTCCAGATTAAGAGCCTCATCCGAAGAAGACACAGACGGGTCCCGTAAAATCACCCCATGTCGGTTGGTTGTCTCTCTGCATCCCAAATTTCTTTCTGAGGACCCTTTGATATCGTTGAAGCCGGCCTCATCTCCATTCTACCAAGGTCGTGTTCGTTCTCGCCATGAAGAGTACTTATTTACATAAAAGTCTCGCTTGCCATGCGACTCTACAAACAAGAGAGGAATTACAAGAAGTACACAAAGACAGTGAAGACATATGGCGTACATATAGGGTATGTAATTAGGGTTTATCTATGTTGAAAAGTTTCAAGCCTTACACGGAGCTTGTCCTCATGTCTAGAGTGCGATCCTTATTTCAATCTCACCCGTCCATATCTCCAAAGATACTCACAGATTCGTTCGGGTCCATACTTTCACAAGGGATCAGGGAAAAAATACATTTTCACCGTAACAAAGGGTAAAAACGTAGAATCGTACCACATGCGTTTCTCTGACCTAAAGAAGCCAAAATCATGACCAATGCTAAGCTAAGGAAGGGTAATGAGGTCATAATACTCCAAGGGATCGTGCTTGGATCGTTGAAACATGTTAGAAGTCCAACCAATTCAAGGATTCCTTTTGTAATTCGGATTGTTGTACACTGCAGCATGAAGACATGAAAACTGGTGATAATCCGTTAGGAATTTTTGGGTACTCTCTTGAATAAATATGTTACCCTATGTCTCCTATACAACATAACAAAAGGGCGCATCAAAAGGACAAGCAATGTAGGAGATGTGGTCACAAAACTGAAATAAGTGCAATCTGGAACACTTCTGAAATTCTACACGGGATTCCTGAAGACATTAAATCTGAAGTTTTCTGATGAATACCTAAAAGAAAAGAATCCTTGCCAAATACAACTACTTCTATTCATTCAAAAGGATTATACATCGGTGATGATTAAAGAGGAATGCAGATCAAGACTCACTAGAGATACCTCAATAGAGAACGAAGTATGTGTATCTACATCAACAAACTCAAAATCGTTAGAACTTCTGTTAGCTTATATATCATTATTTTGAACATTAATACCATTTTGAAACACGAATAAAGCTATCACATAAACAAAGAAAATATATTATCATTCAGCAAAATTCATCTGACGATTAAAATCCATGGATCAAAAATTAAATTCAAGCATTAAGTAATAAAAAAGTTTCCTGCAATATCATTTCTACTTCAGGCCGAAATAGGAATCTCACTCGAACAAGGAAACCAACTTCCAAAAAGAATCCAAGCCGTGGGTTCTTCCTTATTTATCTCTTCATTAATAACATCCCAAGTCACGACTCAGCCTCTCTGGTTATATGATTTGAATTTTCCATAGGGGAAAAGGCCATGATACTTTCAAGCTCATTTTTCTTATGCTTTCACTGGAAAAAAGAAAGAAATGCCCCTAGTTCGACATTTTGGCCATTTTTTGAAGAAAATGGGGAATTTGATCAAGCCCTTATCTACTCACACATGGTTTTCAAGTTCTCCCAGCCTCCATGCGTCTCAATAGTTCAAGTCAATTAAGTAAAGGAGTTTCAGGAAAAGACAAAGGAATTCGGCCCAAACAAGGAATTCTAATACAAATAGAATTCATGAAGGGAGGTGGATCGGTTTCTACACCTAGAACATATCTAAAACATGGTTGTATTTTCAACTTTATCTCAAAAGGGAAGCTTTCAAGCAAACAGAAAAATAATTAGAGATAAAAGAGGAAATTAAAGGAATTTGGCTCAAATAAGGAAACCAAGGCTCTTTTACCTTCCCAATCTCCTCCAAGCCGTGACCAAGCTCTCCCCATGCATGTGCAGAGTCTACAAAACCAGTGGGACGTTACTTATCACCCTCTCATCTCTTGCGAAGAGTCTACAAGACCAATGGGACATTACTTATCACCCTCTCATCCCTTGAGAACACCAAAGTTGAAGAGAATTAGGGTTTTGACGAAAATAACCCTAATTCCAAGTATTTGGATTTCTCTTAAAAGAAAAGAGCAGAGCTTCACTTGGATGGCCCCTCATGGATTCCTTTCAACTATTTTCTTTCCTCACTAAGCAATGTAAACGAGCTCATAAGGAATTTTGACCAAAATACCCATAGTTCACATTTTTGAGTATTTTCAAAGAAGGATGCCCTAACGCAACCAGGAACCGAACAAGCCCTTATATACTCGTTCCCATGGTCTCATACACATGAATTTCAAGTTCTATTTGTTTTCAAAGAAAAAAGGGATTAAAACAGAATCCAGAAAGACATAATTTTAGATGAAGTAAAGGGAATTTGGGTCAAACAGGAAAACCTAAGTCAATAATTCTCATGTGTAATGCCAGAATTTCCCACCTCTCTCTCTCTCAAACCATGACCATACCTAGAGGCATTCAAGACTTCTCTTATGCCAAAGAAAAATCAAGCTCATAGTTATTTTTGACAAAAATACCCTTAGTTTCAAAAGTAGGTATTTTCTCTAAAAACGAGGTGTGTGATTGGTACAAAGGATTGAACAAGATTTCACTGCACAAGGTGCTAACCATAATAGATAGATGCACACCTACCAAGCCTCTCTAGAGTGTCTGAAAGAGTCTGATACAAACCAAAGAGAAATTACGGTTTAGGTGCAATACAAGCCTGAACTCAGAATTTATATGGATAAGAACCCTGCAATCCAAAAATGAGTGTTTATATTTTCTCATAGAATTTCACCAACCTCACGGCCATCCAGGAGGCCGTTCAAATCCCTCTTTTCCCCAAATACTCGTATGCACAAAGTTAGAAGCTGAAGTTTGCACAAAAGAGGAAATTAGGGTTTTGATCAGGGAAACCCTAATTAGATAGTTTAATCTCTCTGAATAAATTTTGTCTCATCAAGACAGCACTCACATGCCAATAACGCCTCCCCAAATGAAGGCCTTGAACACTTCAAAGTTTAGAATCAATTCAAAGTTCAGGTCCACAACGAGAAAAGACTAAGCATCAAGCCGCATAATCGGGGACTCTACAAGTCTAAAAGAACAATAAGATTGTAGTTAGGCATCTGAATGATTCATCACCATTTATATACTCATCAGTAAGAAGTATTGCATATTGATGCATTTGGCTGGGTAAGTGTTGTATGCTTTCCTGTTTATCTTGACAAACAACATGCATCTTGTTTTTGGAAAATGCAGTGCATATCTCTCATACTAATGAAAAAACCCATTTCATGCTCTCTTTGTTTTAGATACTAAGAATTTGAATTGCATATCTCACATACTAAATGAAACAAAACATTTTTTAATGCTAAAATATTCTTTATGCTTTCGTATATGTATTTTATACACCATGGATTTCAGTACATATTTCCCATACTGATGAAAAAAAGTAACCATTTTTACATTTTTTTTCCCAACTTTATGCAAGAGAACCAGCATGTCAACTAGAAGCAGACTGTGCTATCAGTTTACCCATCAATCAAATGGAGGCAGGAACAAATAAGATTCTTATTCCAATGTCACACCAAGACGTGGATTGGATGCTGCTTGTGTATGACTGCGAGAAAGGGGAATTCTACCACTACAACACTTGGGAAATTGCATCCAAAGACCAGTGTTATGAGGATGCTAAACGTATGGAAGATTTCTGATTGCTTTTAATTAATGATAACTTGATGCGGCGTGGCCTTCCATTAGTACGGAAAGTAAGGTTGATCAGTTACCCAACACCAAAGCAAGGTGACTCTCCAGATTGTGCATTATATGTCATGCACTTTATGAAAAACTTTCAAAAGAGGAAGCCAACGATGGAGTGCGCATGAGTTTTGAAGATGCTGAAAAACTCAAAGTTAAAATACAGAAGAAGGGGATCTCTTTAGAATGCCAGATACTTTCAGCAACAACTCCTCCTGAGCAGAGTTGGAATCCTAATGGTCCAAAAGATTTTTGGGATCATATCTGACAGTATATATATATATTAAACACTGAAAAATCTGGGTTTTATTTTGAATTAGTAGTACATACTAGAGTTTATTCTAGAATATTTTCTAAGTTTACTAGTCATAGTTCTTAGGATTTTTTATAACAATTGCTTCCATGAAAGAACTTAGAGGGAAGATAGAGAAGCTCATGATCCAACTTTTTGAATCTATGGTTCTTGTTTTTAATATATGTGCAGTTATTTCACTTTATAAAAATCTTGACATGTTGTTTAAAAGTAAAGATTAAAATATGTAGAGCGCATAGGTGTGATACATGTCACACTTATAATGCAATCTGAGTACAAAATACTCTGTCACCTGAAAGATGTAAAGTACATAATGACTGTACTTTGAAACTTATCTAACTACCGAGCACTTATCGAGGAGACAACTTCACTTAGTTGTGTAATGTAATGTGTAGAGTACATAGTTGTGATATATGTAACATTTGTGTAATGCGATATGAGTACAGAGTATTCTGTCACCTGAAAAATCTAGAGTACATAATGACTGTACTCTAAAATTTATCCAGGTACTTACTGACAACAGAGTAGTCTATCACCTGATAACAATGTAGAGTACATAACTCCTGTACTTTAAAAAACTTATAAAGAAACCTGAAACCCAGTAATGCTAAAACTTAATATGCTTGAACATAATCTCTAAATACCAAATAAGTTTTAAATGAGTACAAAGTACTTTATCCTTGGAAAATATAGAATAGTACATAATTGTAGTGCTCTAAAAAAAGCTGACAGAAGTTATTAAAAATGATTAGCAAACAAAATATGCATTTGTGACTCATAGATGTACTAAGAAAAAACTTAAACTTAAAACTCGTAGGTACGAAGGAATGATAGCGCAGGTTGCTTTATTGTGATGATCTTTGATATGACAGTGTGAGACATGCACATACGCAAAATGCAAAAAAGTTGTTCAGCACAAAATTTTAAAAGCAGTACATATATGCAGCGCCTAAATCAAGAACACAAAAAATTATTGTTGATGGTGGTTTTTAGTATAGGACGAAAAATGTAAAAGTCTGTCTACCTGACCCGGCATCAGAAGTAGTAGACCTTGATATGTCTATATTCCGCAAGGAATTTGAAGAATATATCAAAATCCGATGAGTGCCTATGTCTCTCTTCATATTATATTGAAACTCAAACTCCTAGATGAATTGTTCACTAGTATAGAGCCTAATGAGTATTTAAGCTCCTAGCTGCATTACTCACTAATGCCTGAGCCTGCTGAGTATCTATTCTATGCCATATTCCCTAGCCGAACTCTTGATGTTGACATGACATGACAATTAATGTTCGCTCGCAGCAGAGTTGCATGAATTTCCCGAAGTGTTGGGATTAAGATATGCAT
>JAJJMB010017545.1:2488734-2521834 GCA_023531105.1 Papaver atlanticum | reverse complement strand
CCTCCCAACATGGTTGGACAAGCACTATCATGCACACCGGCGAGCCCACTAGTGCTTAAGCCAATTGGAATCCTTCCAACTCGCAAGCGAGGCCATTAAACGATTACCCAAAGTGGGTTGGCCGCGTGAGTTACAAAACCCTAATTTATGTTAGCAACACTATATTGCTACCGCAAAACGATCTTGGCCGCCCAACTCCGCCAGCCGGATTGACCGTCCTAGATTCAACCTTAATTAACGGGCAAGGTGCGGATACACTCACCAGCGGCCCGGCTATTGTGCTGGCCGATCGAACAGCTCCCAGCACGCGACTAACACCAAAAACCGTTAGCCCAAAGTAGGTTGGTCACGCTGCTATTAAACCCTAAATTGAATTAACGGCAGTATGTAACTGCCGCAAACCATCTCGGCCGTCCAACTTCGCTAGCCGAATTGACCGGCCTAGATCAAATCTTAGGCGACCAATAAGATGTCGCCGTGGTCGCCAGCCGTGACTCTCTGATTAGTGCGTATTTCACATATATTTGGTGTCCGTTTCATGCTAGAAATTGCTTGTATTCTTGCAGATTATTGTATATTACGCTTGTTTTCTCTTATTTATGTTTTATTAGGTGAATCATCCAAAAAGAAGTGAATTTGTACTTAATTGTGCAATAAAGAAGCTAGCTACAAGTGGAAAAGGGTCAAAGACCAAGTGGAACTCGTTTAAGTACAAGATTTCTGAGGTCGTATGAAGAAGTTATGAGCAAAGCAAGAACTTAGAATACTAAAAGGGCAAAATGGTCATTTTCTAAGGAAGTGCTATTGGCAATCCAACCAAATGTTAAGGGACACCTTCCTGTTAAGGGGCAGATTGTTTCACTGGAACTGCTAAGGGAGGTTCGGTCTTTTACAAAGGGGAAGGCAGGAATTTAAATGATATTAAGGCAGACGCCGAATTACTCAGGGCACCTCTTCTTCATCCTTATTATGAACATGAAGAACATGAGCTGTTCTTAATGGTGGTCATCATGATGATCACGATGGTGATGGATTTGATCAGCAATGATATTCGAATTTGAATACATCACTAGGTTCCTGGGGACGATAGAAAGCATGGGTACTAGCCTGATTTCGATAAATCAATCACACTCGAGTTTGGAAATGGATTATTGGTTACTGCCATTGAAGCTCGAGCTTTGGGATGATGGCAGTAGATGATTGTGATGATGGTGGTGACTCAAACAGCAAACGATGATGGCCGGATACTGCAAACAGATGGTTGTTGTGGTAATGGGATCAGCGAGGACGATGAGTGAAGATGGAACAGATTAAGGAAGATGCATGGGTTTAACTCGAAACAGTGAAGTATTTGGTGGTCTATGGCGACGGCTACTGCCACAGCCATTGATCAATGGGCCTGAAAATGATGATGCTGTGCTCAATGGAATTTCGTGATGTCGATGGAGAAGCTATATATATAGAACGAAACCAGATAATGAGTTGTTATGATGGAGCTACGATCATTGCTGATGATCGAGGAGCCATTGGCAGTGATGACGAGGAGATGGCGCGAGTTTGTGTTGCTGCTGTCATGAAATTAAACGAGTTGGAGTTTGGTGATCGATTGCTGCTGAATGAGTGATGATGATGCGAAGATTGAATGAAGAAGAGAAACATGAGAAGGGAAGATAGTTTGCTGCTGTTGGTGCTGACGTCATTTGCGGGGCCCATTCAACCTCCAGTTTCACGTGGTGCAACAGAAGAGTGCAACAGAAGAGAAAAGAAAACGGCTGATTTTTCTCCCCATCCCAATCAAGTGGGACCGATGGAGTTATCCTAACTCACGAGGAGGAAGTGTGCATTTTTGCTAAAGACATGAGGTGAAGTTGTGGACCTGTGGGATACAAAAACCAATTCAAATTTCAATTTTGAGCCGTACACATGGCGAGATAAGAAGTAGAGATGATGAGGTAGGATGGTCTTCTCAAGCGGTGTACAAGAAGAACAAGTGGGGTGATTGAATTGTGACAAGGAACAACCCGACAATATCTGATATGAAAACAGGATATTTATCGCGTTTTGGAGAAGGGTGGTAATTAGGTGTGAAATGTTGTATGAAAAGAACGGATGTACATTCATCTACGACAGTCATATAATCTTTCCAGGGGTCCACCGACGTAAGATGTATGCATTCTATTTAACTACTTTGCGTTGCAGCTGATCGGAATTATTTATAATTTCAACCGACTTTGCAAGTACTTCTTTTGTGCATGCGCAGCAGAAATGTAGGGAATTGTGGGGGTGAATCTCTTATATAAATAGAGGTTGAACATCAGAGATAGATTAACTTCTTCCTTTACATTTTTCACAGTGAGAAAGATAGAAACAGAGAGAGGGGGAGCGAGCTTTTGTTTTTAATTCCTTTTTCTTGAGTTAATTATTTGCTAAGTACTATTGGCTAAATTTTCTATTGTTTAGGGATGATTTCAAAGTCATGAAAAATAAAGCAATAATTTCTTTAACCATGTTTATTATTTTTAACGTTTTATTTTATTGTTGATTATCTTTATTATTTTTAAGGTCTAAGAATATTGAGGGGTTATTTAAAATGATCAATTAAATTAACCAATCAATATTTCTTCTACTAGTTTAGGGTTGTGTGATACGTGTAATTGTCACATCAGCTCTTTACACAGGTAGTAAATCTCAAGAGCTGACAGAGGGATTTTGTTAAGCAATTGTGTGTAAAGATAACACTAGTAAGCAGGCCGAGCCTATGCGTCTGATGTTAGGATCAACCTGATTCACATAGTGTAAAGCATTCGACTAATTTACACCTTGAGAGCTTATTCTTGGCGGGTTGGTTGGATAGAATCTGGTAGTCGAGCGCTTCCGTATCCAGTGATAGTAGGAATCGTGGGGATAGCAGAGCTTATTGCTATTCTAAGGTTGGTAACAATATAAGTTCAACAAGAAATAAATTTATATTTAATTAAGTTTCGGTTTAGTGGCGACGAATGATTCCCTGGTCATCTTTCTCCATATTATTTTAAATCAATCTTTACTATTTTGTTTTATTAGTTACTTTAATTTAAAATCTAAAAACTCCCATTTCGGTTACTTTTAACAACTAGAAACTCCCTGCTCTTCGTGGGAACGAACTCCTTGCCATTATATTACCAGTTAATTGTGTGGAAAGAAATAATTAATTTGTTGCGTAAACGACGCGCACCACTCTCCTATAAGGACCGATCGGCCTACCTTTGGCGCGCATAAATGGCTCCCAGCAGCTTCTCGAAAATGGCCGGTCATGCTCCTATTAAGACATTAGGCTCCGCGACTAACTTAAACAAGCCTTACACAACGATGCTTCATGAGCATCGATTATTTTAAGCCGCTTGCTTAAAAGCGATGCATTATATGCATCGATTACAAATGATGTTTTATAGATATCGATTTCACAAATAATTTAATTATTTGACCTAAAAGAAGCGTTACGTGCTATTTCTTGCGGCAAGCCTCATGGCTTGACTTGTAATACATGACCACCCGCCGCCTAGCTTGCGCGTGATTGGTTAAAATAAATAGGTCTTGCAAACAAGACCCACTCAGCAACCTGCTGCATATTTTCACGAAAATACTCGAGACATCAAACATGTCACAAACTGGGGGATGTTCATCAGGGTATTGATCTGGCGGTTTACAGCGTGCGGCGTGCAACACGCTCATTATGAGAAAGTGTCAGGAAAGGCGGACAGTTAGTGGCAACAGAGAAGTAGTGGGTGTACAACAACCCGTCTTCCCTCATTGAAAGACGTGGTTTTCAACATTTTCACACGATCCCACTTCTCCATCACTCAACTACTCCCACTTCCTATGAGATCAGGGTGCGTTCAACTATGACTTATATAAATAGGTTTTCAACCGACAACGGTTATCAACACAAGTATCCAGAAAAACACCAAGAACTGACAGCTTACATTCTGCAAGCCAGTTCCATATTCTGATACAAGTCATAAACAGCCACACCTTCAGAGTTAACCATTCTGATCTCAACACCTTCTTTGCTTCCCTCCCTAAGATCAACCCTTCTCCTTCATTTTGTGACCGAAGCAAGACTGGAACGGCCATTTCTTGGTTTAGGCCAAGATTGTATAGATTGATCTCTCGAATCTAAAGTACTACCGTGCAGTGCATTTGTTTAGAGTTTAGATTCGTTTCTCGGCGGCACACCCAAATTTACCTTTTCCAGCAGAATCAGTTTTTACCCCAAAACAATTATATATATACCACAGAAAAAACACATAGATTAGTATGTCTACTATGATCTTCACAAAATCATTATGCCATATATGTATTGTTTATCACTGAATACTTTCAACTACTTTTAAAAAAATCATTTATACCCCTAAAAAATGATGTTCAAATAACATGATTCATTGTTACAGCAACTGCCAGAGAACTTGAATTAGGGGTGACACTAACCTGGGTGAATGAACTTCATAAACATTATCAGATACCTGAGTAACATTCCAAACTCGACCAATTTGAATATGCTCTTTAAGTAACGCTTGATAGGTATGAGGGAGGAATTCAGGTTCCTATCAGAAGGATGAGTTTACGACATTCTGATATCAACTCCATAATGCGTAACATGTATATGGAACACAAAGAACACTTGTAAAAACAAAATATAAAAGACAATGCATTTAATGAGCACAAATGAAATCACAAAAAAAACAAACATAAACCTGATCATGTCAACGAGAGTGCAGGCAGACAACTTCTTGTCACGCCAAATCTAATTATTGAATGACTCATCAACACTTAATGTAGTCTGACCAAACCTACAACCAAGGAAGAATGTGCTTGACCAATTATCCCTGGGAATATTGCGGCAATATTTTGCAACCCAATCCCTTCCCATCAATTCTATTTCTCTCAGTGTTTCTTCATACCTAGCTAGTGAAAGAGCATACATAACTTTTTTTGAAACAACCATAACATCTTTAAATTTCTCATCTGATTTCCTAATGTGATAGTAATTCTTCAAGTCGTAGTAACAATAACCACGATGAGATTTAGGGAAAACATCATGAATTTCCCTCAACAGTCCTTCACCATAATCAGTCATAAATGTGATGGGGCGATCATCAAAAAAATTCTGGAGATTACGCATACACTAATCTCAATTATCAACATCTTCTCCAGGGACTAATGCATATGTTAAAGGATAAAACCCTGCATAAAAAATGCAGTACATATATGATAGACTATCGGAAACTGAACAATACATAACTAATAAACTAAAAACAGTACATATGTGCCATATACTATCATAAACTAAACAGTACATATATGCTATACTACACAAAAAAACAAAACAGTACATAACCAATAAACTGTAACAATAAAAGAGGAAAATAACACTTGCTTTGATAGCCGTTAAGACAAGTCACAACCATCAGTCCGCCTTTGAATCTACCAGTTAAAAAAGTTGCATCGCAAAAGATCATTGGTCGAAAAAACTTATAACCTTCAATACAAGCACCGATTGCAATAAACAACCTTTCGAATTTCTGAGTTGCATCATTAAATTGAAAATCCACATAAGATCCTTGATTTGTTTCCTTCAAAGCATTAACCCGCCAAACCAGATCGGTATAAGACTTCACATCATTTCCAAAAATCTCCTGGTGTGAAAGTTCCAACCCATGGTATGCATGGTGATACTTGATGTTAACACCATCCCCAACTTTGATGTAATCTGCAATCTCCCGAGGCTTGATAAGTGGGTTATGCATGACATGATCATGAATAAGGTACTTTACAATCTTCTTTGATACAGATGGACTCCTCAACTTGACCCCACCGCCACAAGTGTGCTTGCCAACATACTTTTTAATCCTGAAAACATCGCAAGAAGCATCAATTGCGACTGCATGAATCATCCATGTGCAAGGTACCTTACTGCATTCTATTGTGAACCTCTCTCGATTATTGTTCACTTTCGTAACACGATACCCAGTTCTCAAACAGTACTTTTAGCACGCTAAGCGAACAGCTTGAACACCACCACTGGAAAACTTGTTCGGATCTTCAAAAACATGCTCCTACTCATCTGAAAGAAGAGGTTTGGAAACTTCTTTTCCATCACTTTCACAACTATCTCCAGCACTTCTAATAAGTTCAGAATTGTTGTCAATATCGCTAAAACTAGAACTAGAAGCGCCCGACAAAAGACATTCCACATGTAATTGAAAGAACGGTGCTTGCTTTGCAAAATGCAACGCATCGAGACCATGAAGTTAAAAATCAGCAACCATAGGAACTTTCGCTCCATTGTCAACAAAATTGATAACGATATCAGAAGGACAAAAAGTTCTCCAATTCTCACAAATACAGTACTTCAAATCAGCGATACTCGAACCAAATGTAACCAGGTAGGAAAAATGATGTTCCTTATAGTAGACAAATGAATAGCAATAAGTATTTGCATTAGAACCATCAACAGTAGACATGTTTGAACCTACAAATGTGACGAAAACATAACAGTATCAAAACACAACATCAATAAACAATATATAAAATAAACTCCATGACAAAAAATAACAGAATCGAAACACATATTTCAGTATTGCATGTACATACTCATGGATCAAACTAAAAAAATGACAAAAGTATGAATAAAATATAATCAAAAGCAGATTCTTTTAGTATGCCATATCTGTACTGCATATTCATGAACTAAAAAATCAACTGCATGTCAAGAATAAGTAAGGAATCTATGAAAATAACATAATCGAAACACATGTTTCAGTATTGCATGTATGTACTAGATCAAACTAAAAAAAAGTGATAAAACTATGAATGAAACAGAATCAATAGCAGTTTATGTCAGTATGCCATATATATACTACATATTCATGAGTAAGGAATCTATGAAAATAACAGAATTGAAACACGTGTTTCAGTATTGCATGTACGTACTCATGGATCAAACTAAAAAAAGTGATAAAACTATGAATGAAATAGAATCAAAAGCAGTTTCTGTCAGTATGCCATATATGTACTGCATATTCATGAACTAACAAATCAACTGCATGTCAAGAACAAGCAAGGAATCTATGAAAATAATAGAACCGAAACACATATTTCAGTATTGCATGTACATACTCATGGATCAAACTAAAAAAGTGAGAAAACTATGAATGAAACAGAATCAAAAGCAGTTTCTGTCAGTATGCCATATATGTACTGCATATTCATGAACTAAAAAAACAATTGCATGTCAAGAATAAGTAACGAATCTATGAAAATAACAGAATCAAAACACATATTTCAGTATTGCATGTATGTACTCATGGATCAAATTAAAAAAAGTGACAAAACTATGAATGAAACAGAACTAAAAGCAGTTTCTGTCAGTATGCCATATATGTAATGCCGGATAATACCATCTGAGACAACAAACAAGCATGATTTTGAAAGGAAAACAAAAAGATAATCAAATCGAAAGTTATAATGAGCTAAAAACATAATAATGTAACCAAAAAAATTGAATAATTACTAACAAGATTTATAAAAAAAACAACAAAAACAAAAAAACGAACAAAAAACTAACCGAAAAATATACAAACATTACAGATCGAGTTACAAAAGCAAAATAAATATTAAAAACATCATGAAATACGACCCGATCTTCATGATTCAATTGAAAACAGAAAAAACAGTAGCGACGAGAAAGGTTATGGCACATACCTGAAAAAATCACAAAAAAAATCTTCAGAAACCCTAGTCAAAATCCAGAAGCACAAAGAGGAGAGAGAGAAAGCAGAATTCAGATTTGAGAATTGGTAGAAAGAAATTATGGAAACTTTGAAATAGTCTGCTTAAAAATCTATCAGTATAGAAGGGTAATTTAGGTATTTTATCAATAGTCATTAGATGTCCCACACGTGTATAGGACCAGGTGATAAAAAAAATGGGTCCACTTTTCTTTTTATTAACCTCCGATTATTGGACTCTTAATGGGTGTACCTGCCACCAATTAAGCGCACTATATTAATATAGTGCCTCTTGGTAATTCCTACTTTTGGCGAACACGGACGAAAGAAAAGGAAGTCAATAAAGATCATGGTGGCGGTGGTGGTTATTGTGATGGTGGTGGTAATGGTAGCGGTGGTGGGTTTGATTGCTTTAAGTTACAAAGTTATATTACTAGGGAGGAGTATTCTTGGACTAGGATGAGCATATCTTGTGTGTACGGGTGCATGTATCTCTTTGATCTAAATCTTGTTGTGGTTATTCACACTGTAAAGCAACACTTTACCTACACTTTTTTTATTATTATTACTACCCGACCTTCTGAATCGCTTTATGTACAAAACAATATTGAACAGTTCACAGTTTCTTTTCTCTAAATGATCATACAATGACCATAGTATGATTGGGCCTCTGTCATTTCCTTCTACTACCGCAACTTCAATTTGTACCTGTAATACCATACACAGTCATTATGAATTCTTACACTAATAATATCAATTGTTTATAAGGAGGAAGATTCTTACACTAATAATATCAATTAATGTTATACTGATTTAGTTTAACAGAAACACAGACCTTTGCCGCCAAGCATATCCTAATTGCTTAACATACATTGTATTACCAATCTACAGCTTAAAATGTCATGTTTGGAGAAAATTTGTCCTAAAATTCAAAAGATAGCCAAGTTCAAAAATGTCATGTCTGCAGAAAGGAGAGGACGTATGATTCGACGTTAAAAATGTACATTATTTTTTTCTTTCTCGGCTACAAGATAATGTGTATCGATGTGTAATTTAATTTTTTTTGACCTTTTTCTGCCTGTTGACTGTCATTGATGGGATTCACATTAATTCTACCTCCTCCATCCAGGCTATGTAAACGATCCCTCTACAATTGTTTTTCCTCATCCAGTGTGAGTGAGCTACTTCTTCTGTACTATTCTTGACCTGTTTGCTCCATCTCTTGTTTGCACACTTGAGTGTTCACTTCTTTTCTGCTATGTATATATACTGTTGTCAAGCTCTAGAAGGTAAATTGTGTTTGTCCAAGGTACAATTTGCAACAAATAGTACTATCAGACGCAAATGCTCAGTGGGATCATCATCATCATCATCGAATCAGACTATCAAGCACTCGTTAAAGCAATTCAGGGAGAGGTACGGCGCTACAAGGAACATTAGAAGATATTATGTTTCTTTTGAGAGTTGGTCTTGTTTGCACACTAACAAACTTGCCAATGAGTGTGCTGATTATTTAGCAAAACATGCTGGTAAACAGAGCATCTCTTATACTTGGACAGGAGTATCTCCTACTTTCTTGTTAACACAAATTCAGAACGGCAGTGCGTCGCTCATTTAAGGTACGGTCGAGCGATATATATTGTGTCAAGGACATCTCATAGAACAAATGACTTGTCCAATTCAATTTTTCTTTTCTTATTATCATCCATCTACTTTTGCATTGTATTATTTCTACCAGCCTAACACTAAAATGCTTGTGTTATATAGATTAAAGTGAATTAGAAGTCATTTCGTGAGCTCGGGATTAAATAGTCCTCCCTCCGGCCAAGTAAAACTTATACCCTTATAAATAATAACTAGTAAAACTTAGAAATGATTTATCTCTTAAACTATACCATGGTTTTTCGTAAACTTTATACCGTTGAAAAGCATTTTAAAACACCTACGTAACGAATATAAACATTATCAAATTATATATATTTCTTATATTAACAATAATCAATTAAAAGGGTAGTTTTAAAAATATCCCCTTGATTAGAGAGATAGCTTATCTATTTATGCATGAAAAAGCGGGGGTCTAACAACCACACCCAATATTTCGTTTAGGCAATTTGTATGGACAAACTCCAATATAATTCCAAGAGAATCAACTAGACAGTCAGACTCAATCAACGGAAATATATCCAAGAGTTGTATCTCTGTTTCTCAATGTAATCAGCAAATCAAACAGATAGAATCCGTGAGCCTGATTATTATGAGAAACAACTTGAACGTACCAAAGACCAATGTTCAAGTGTCAATCAATTTATATCAACAACCAAAGGTTGGATTATCTAATTGATTGAACTACGCACAACCTGTGATATTTCAATTATATAAACAAATATAACGCAGAAAAGAAATAACACAAACACCAGAAATTTTGTTAACGAGGAAACCGCAAATGCAGAAAACCCCCGGGACCTAGTCCAGATTTGAACACCAAACTGTATTAAGCCGCTACAGATACTAACAAGAACTTCTTTTGGAGTACTTTTCTTCATGTACTGTAATTCCACCTGAGAATTAGTGATTGGCACAGAAGATTTTCTCATTAAAACAGAGTTTTCCTTTTTCAAGGATTTGTACTGTTCCTGGGCTAGAAGAAGGGATACAACCAGTTTCTCTTTTTCAACATGAAAGCAGTTCAGATCTGATGAATGAGTCTCGATCAAACGTTTTTCTCTAATTGAATCTTCTTTAACAATATCCTCAAGAAAACTAATCTTTTCACGCTGTAGGGTAGTTTCTTGAACAAGTTTTTCGATATTGTTAGAGAAGGACTCAATGATACTATAGAGTTCCCGTTCTCGACGAAGAGACTTGTCAAGTTCATCAATGAGTTGAGCATGATTTTCTTCAAGAGACTTTATTTTAGAACCTTGAAAATGAATAATCTCAGCATATTTTTTTTAAAGGTGAGTTCCGTTTCAGCTTTTGACATAGTGTCAACTGTCTTATTAGAGGGAATGTTATCAGAATATGATAGCAAGAATTTTCTACCTCGGGATTCGGAAGAATCAGCTAAGGAGTTATCCTTTGAAGTAAGCCCAAGACATTTGGCATAGTCAAAAACTTTGGAAGACATTTGTGTGCGCAACACTGACATAATTTTTATCCACAGAAAAACATATTGCTGCAAACACAGACTTATAAGGTCTTAAACGTGTTTGCCTCCTCTGATACCAATTGAAAAAGCGGGGGTCTAACAACCATACCCAATATTTCGTTTAGTCAATCTGTATGGACAAACTCCAATGTAATTAGAAGAGAATCAACTAGACAGTCAGACTCAATCAATGGAAATATATCCAAGAGTTGTATCTCTGTTTCTCAATGTAATCAGCAAATCAAACAGATAGAATCCATGAGCTTAATTATTATGAGAAACAACTTGAACGGTACCAAAGACCAATGTTCAAGTGTCAATCAATTTAAATCAACAACCAAAGGTTGGATTATCTAATTGATTGAACTACGCACAACCTGTGATATTTCAATTATATAAACAAATATAATACGGAGAAAAAAAAAACAGACACCAGAAATTTTGTTAACGAGGAAACCGCAAATGCAGAAAACCCCCAAGACCTAGTCCATATTTGAACACCACACTGTATTAAGCCGCTACAGACACTAGCCTACTGCAAGTTAACTTCGGACTGGAATGTAGTTGACCCCTAACCAATCTCACACTGATCAAGGTACAGTCGCATTCCTTACGCCTCTGAATCCAAGCAGGACTCTACGCACTTGATTCCCTTAGCTGATCTCACCCACAACTAAGAGTTGCTACGTCCCAAAGTCGAAGACTTGATAAAAAATCTGTCTCACACAGAAAAGTTTATTGGATAGATAAATCTGTCTCCCACAGAAATACCTATGAGTTTTGTTCCGTCTTTTGATAAATCAAGGTGAACAGGAACCAATTGATACACCATACTTATTGATACGTATTGATCCTTGTACCTTGGTGACTATTATTATAGGGGCGGAATTCAGAATAATAATAGACGAAAACTAGAAAACAGAACACAAAGATGTAATTCGAAGAAATATATCTTCTCTAGATTATGAACAATAAAACTATTACAATTCTCTCTTTGTTACGCTCACAATCTCTCTAAACAGTAAATAACCTAAACTGTTTTGCTAAGCTTGCTTTTACAGTAATTAATTGCCTCAAAAACTTCTCTCTAGGTGATTTTTCTCACAAACCTCCATTTATAGGTATGTTTGTCTCACAAAACCACACTATTTCGATCTAAGTGTGTCTGTATCACAAACCACACTCTAGATGTCTTAGCTATGAGCTAAACATCTCTATTTATAGCTTTAACGGTTTCCCAAACCTTCTAGAATTCTATTTCCTTGTCTAGGAATAATTCATTTTCTAGGTATATTTCCCCTTCTAGGAATATTACCTTGTCTAGGAATATTCCTTATCTAGGAATGATTCCTTTTCTAAGTATATATTTCCTTATTCAGAAATATTACCTTGTCTAGGAAACATTCCCTTTCTATGTATATTTCCTTATCAAGGAATATTACCTTGTCTAGGAATATTTCCCTATCTAAGAATACTGCCTAAAAATCAGTATTCCTTCCCAAAATTAGAATTCTATCCTCAATTCGTTTTGAGGATCACTAATTCTCGGGGAGGGGAAGATACACATGTATCACTTATATTCCTGAAGAATAGCCTAGTAATATCAATCACCTCACAATAATCTTAATCGTATGGTAGCAAAACAAGATATTGTGGAATCACAAACGATAAGACGAACATGTTTGTGACTACTTTTTATCTTGCCTATCGGAGATTAAATCTCGAGCAAATCTTAGAGAAGATAGTACTCAATACGATAGAACAAAGCAAGATCAGAACACGCAACTACAGAGAAAATAGTTGGGTTTGGCTTCATAATCCCAATGGAGTCTTTAAGTCGTTAACCTATAATGGTTTTAGGAAAAACCTAAGTTAAAGGAGAATCGACTCTAGTCGCAACTAGTATCACACAGGAGGTGAAGAGATTAGGTTTCCCAGTTGCTAGAGTTCTCCCTTATATAGTCTTCAAATCAGGGTTTGCAATCAATGTTACCTTGGTAACAAAGAATTCAATATTCACTGTTAGATGAAAACCTGATTAGACTCAAGCTAATATCTTTCAACCGTTAGATCGAACTTAGCTTGTTACACACAAATAAAAAGTGACTTCATTTAGATATGGGTAACCGTACCTAAACGTGTACACCTTGTTGGCTCAACAATAGTTAACCGAAGTTAGCCATATGAACACTTTCATATCAACCTTGTTCATCTTAACACAACTAGTTCCAATGACTCAATTGAAACTAGTTATAGAGTTGCTCAATTGTTTATATTCTCATAGAAGTATACAAGACACAATTGAAGCAAAATCGATTTTGTTTCACTCGAATCACTTCATGAACATTATAGCCACGGTTTGCAAAAGATTGCATTCCTTATTTTATAAATGTATTAGTTCATGAACAAACCGATTTTAGAACATAACCCACTCAAGTATGCCAAAATAAGTAGCCGGATTTGGTATGGGTTCGCCAGTATGCGAACAGGTACGCATACTGTCGTACACTACCAAACTCAGTTTAATTCCCGGACTTAAACTTACGCCGGTACACATACGGGTATTCATACTAAGTTCCTAGACTTCAACTAACAAACCAGTACGCGTACGGGTATGCATACTATGGTTCCTGGACTTTGAATAACTTGCAACAGTTAGCATACAAGTACGTATATTTTGCTATATCCAATCATGGTTAATTGTTCTAAACTCTCATTTCAATCATTGAAATATTCTTCGAAGACGACAATAGCTATATCACACAGACTATTAGCTTCAAAGCAATTTTCAAGTGATCAAATGATCAATACGAAACATTCTGACTCTACACCAAATGACTGTCTCACACAAATCATATAAGATGTTACCAGGCGATTTTCACATGGTCATCTTTTGACTTTCATCAAGAATATAAGATGAACTTGGTTAAAGTGAAATCTTACCAACACATATTTTTAGAAATATGTAAGCGAGTTAAACTCAGCTCGAAATATCAAATGTGTATAATCGAAGTCTGTATAGCCATACGACTTTTGTCTCAAATAGGAGATAGAGTAGAAATAGACTTTTGAGTGATAGATGAGTTCAAGTCTCCACATACCTTTTGTTGATGAAGTTCCACAATCTCCCCTTAGTAGTTCTTCTTTTTTAAATCGATGACTTAGCTATAAGTAGACTAGAAATCAAGACTTATAGTTTTGGAAACTAAAGTTGACAAACAAGCTTGAGATAGCAACGCTTGCGATTTCGACCGAGCATTGCTCTAAAAGTACACAGCTTAAACAACGATGCCCTTATATATCAGTGGTAGAGCGTCAGTCTTGTAAACTGAAGGTCCGCTGTTCAATCATGCGTGAGGGCACACTTAATAACAAGAAATTTTTCAGGAGCATATGTTAGAGCATCTCCAACGGGACAATGAAAATTTCCTATGTTCAAGGCCACGTAGGTTTTAGTATGTACCAGAAAACTTCTTCAACGGAGATGTGATATTGAATTTGGAGATGAGTTGGCGTGTTAGTTACTCTCACATCCTTTAACCCACCCTCTACTTTTAGAGGTTCTCTTGAAGGATGCATGGATTCCTAATCACCATTTTTACATAAAAGTAACCGAAAAAATTTAATTTTTTTTTAAATAAAATGCAAGTCTAACCAATCAGTTAAACACAAATAGATCACATTCGTAATCTAAACATTAACCCGTTGGAGATTGTTTTTCTCATATTCCTAAAAATGGTAAAACTAGAGTTTAAACTTTCAGAGGATGTCTTCATACCCTGCCACATAGGAAGCACATCACATCCCACTGGAGATGCTATTAAAGATCAATTTTAAAAAGAGCATCAAGTGTACAGCAAGCTGAAGCATGGGCAATGTTGGAGGCTATGCAATTAACAACTTCAAATGGTTGGTTCTCATGTTATCTTTGAAAAATATAACATTAGTAACAGTACTTACTTACAACAAAATTCTTCTCTCACTCAATGGCAGAGTATGCATCTTCTTAACAAGTGTGTGAACCTATGTAATATTAATTTTGTATGGTCTTGTGTGTTTGTCCATAATGTTTGTAATAAAGCTGCAGATGTTTGTAAAAAGCAGCCAAGAAGTACAATGTATGTGGTGAATGGTGGTCTCAGCCACCTGAATTGTTAATTCCCTGCATAAACCAGGATGTAATAAATCTTTCAATGTAATATATGCTGCCTCTTGTTCAAAAAAAATAAAAATCACCAGCTCCCAGTTAACCCATTCTAGTATGTCATGTATTGTGAGACACACTTATTTTCTTTTTCCTTCTTTTTTTTCCAAGGAAAATAACTAATCACCAGGTCCTAGTTAACCCATTCTTCTAGGTCAGGTTTTTACAAAAAGGTCTGTAGTTCAATCTTGCGTGAAGGCACACTTTTTTTTTCTTCTCTTTTTTTCATTTATCCAAAGAAAACCCCACGAGAGGGCACACTTTTTTCTTTTCTTTTTATATTTTTCCCTCTTTTATTCAAATACGACATTTTACTTCTCTATAAAAGATACTAGGTATCACCAAGTCTCGTCTCAATAATAACACCACAAATATATTAACATGTGTAATTAATAAATCATGCATGTACTCTTTAAGTGGTCAAGTAACCCATTCTATTAGGTCAGGTTTTTACAACAAGGTTCGCAATATCCTACGTGAAGGCACAATTATTTTCTTTTTTCCTCTTTTTATCCAAAGGAAACCCTACAAGAGGGCACACTTGTATTTTCTTCCTTTTCCATCTTTTACATATATTGGTATCAGAAACTCGATCTAGTAGAGTTAAGGATCAATTAAGATTATATGGTTAGATTAAGTGGTAACTGATTATGTTAAGGTTAAATGATTAGGTGAGCCGAGTTTTTTTACCAATTTTAATAGTAATATCTCTATCTTTTTCTTTTTCCTTTCTCATAAAAAATCTCAGAGGCATTACATCCTTTTTGCTCAAATTTGATCATTTTGAACTAGATCTGAGCAAGAATCATTTTCCGTTTCCTTTTCAAGTTTTATGTTATAGTTAATTGAATATGATGTTTTTACATCGTTTTTCGTTTTCTGGACATATTTTTTTCGCCTTTTCGGGGTAGTTTTTCATGGTCATTATGCGGCGAGTTCTTCAAACTTTGAGGCCGATTCGTGGCTTATTATTCTTGATTCAAAAACATCAACGATTTAACAGTACTCGCTTTGAATGCATAACCATGGGATTTAGGGAATCCGATTTCGTTTGGATTTACAAGTTTATGAACAAAATATTCCTTTCTTTAGGAGCATCTTTGATAACAGATTAAATGGTCGCAATTAATTCGGGAATATACCATCATCTCTCCCTTTTACATATTTTTTTTGGATATATTTATGGTTCGTTGATCTTTCTCTTCTCGACCTATGTAACTGATATTTTTATTTGTATTAGGGATTTCATTATCTTGTATTATGATGTTTTTGTTATTCTTGTAAGAGAATATGTAATCACTATTTCAATTTAAATGAAGTAAAATATGATAATTGACCAGAAAAGATTTACCAGTTTTTAGGATTTGCCAGGGCTTACAGCCTCGGCGTGGATAAGGTTAAGTGGCTTAAAGTTAAATATAGTTACGCGATGGCATAACGCCTATCACCCAAAATTCCTGAAAATCTCGACCCTCTTTTGTCCTACATACATAAACACAATTGGTCCATATAATTAGTGGGGAATGACCCGTGCCGAACCGACATGGGCTATATTACAGGAAAATTACTCAGTTGTGTCTTATGAATATTTAATGTACTTGTATTTATGTTTAATATAAAGTGAAAACAACGAAATAGATAAAAGTGTTTACCAAGGAAAAGCAATCCATGTTTGTATGTAATTATAAATTTTACACTGCAATCCATCTGAGCGAAATAAAAATGTTATCATAAAATCTTGGGAAAAACCATAAAATCAAAAGTTATGTGGAAAAAAATGGATTAAAAAGAGAATGTTATCATAAAACCTAAAAACACTCTTTTCATAGCACTAAAAGTATGGAAAAACCATCCTGAGTCTTGAATGTTATCATAAAATCTTGGGAACAAAACATGGAAGGTAATCCTATTTATGTCTTCATGAGTAAACTGAAAAGATTGAAAACAGATCTTATGGAGTGGAACTGGTCAGT
Organism: Papaver atlanticum; assembly: GCA_023531105.1. Lineage (NCBI taxonomy): Eukaryota > Viridiplantae > Streptophyta > Magnoliopsida > Ranunculales > Papaveraceae > Papaver > Papaver atlanticum. The sequence goes on along the minus strand of JAJJMB010017545.1, from coordinate 2,504,740 downwards.
ATTTGGAGATGTTAATAAGAAGTTAAAGCTTGCAGAAGAAAAAGTAATGGAAACTACAGTTGCATCAGATAAGAATCCTTCAGATACTTCCTTATTAAACAAGCTTTTGACTGCAAGGGGCAAACAGGAAGTACTTGCTCAACAACAGAGAGAGATTATCCATCAGAAATCAAGAGTTATGTGGCTAAAAGATGGTGCATCCAATTCAAAATACTTCCATGTCAACATGAAGTTAAGACAAGCTCAAAGTATGATAACTGAACTTGAAAATACTGCAGGAGATATTATCACATATCAGAAAGAGGTAGCTGGAGAGTTAGTCAACCATTTTGAAGAAAAATTTAAATGCCAGGAGGTTAATATTGAAGAGAGCATTTTTGAAAATATCCCTAAGGTGATGACTAATGAAGACAACATCATGTTTGATGCTATTCCTTCTGATGAAGAAATCAAAACTGCAATCTTTGAATTGAATCCAGAGAGTGCTCCTGGTCCTGATGGATTTGCAGGATGGTTTTATAGATTCTCATGGGATATAATTGGTACTGAGTTAACAAAAGCAATACAATTTTGCTGGAGTAAGGGTTTCATACCATCTGGATTAAATGCCAACTTTTTAAAGCTGTTACCTAAAGTGAACAATGCAAAGAAGGCAAAATAATTCAGACCAATTGGTCTTATGAATTTCAGTTTTAAAATCTTCACCAAAATTTGGGCAACCAGGCTGGGAAGAGTTATCAATAAAATAGTATCACCTCAGCAAGGAGCATTCATAAAAGGTAGAACAATTCAAGAACAAATAGCCTTAGCTTCTGAAATGATAAATGAAATTGGAGTTAAGAAAAGAGGAGGAAACTTTGGTTTAAAGCTTGACATTACTCAAGCATATGATTCTCTTAGCTGGAAATTTATGTTCCAAGTTTTGAGCAAGTTTGGCTTTTCAGATAAAGGTCTTCACTGGTTAAAAGTTATGCTGCAATCAGCTAGAATATCTGTCTTAGTAAATGGAGGGCCTAAAGGGTATTTTCAAGTGGGCAAAGGATTAAGACAGGGTGACCCTCTGTCTCCTATGGTTTTTGTCATAACTGAAGATGTACTTAGCATAAATATCTCCAAATTGATTCAAGATGGAAGTTTGAAAGCAATGGTAAGCAGAGGGGGTGTACAACCTTCACATATATTTTTTGCTGATGACATATTTCTTTTTTGTAATGCTGAAAGAAGGAATGTCAGAAAGTTAATGAGCTTGCTCAAGACATATCAAGATGCTTCTGGACAACAAGTAAATCTGGATAAAAGCAAATGTTTCATTGGTGGCACAAGTGAAAGCAGAAGATTGTAGATTTCTGAAGAATGTAATATTGCATTAGCAGATTTCCCAGACAAGTGCTTAGGAGTAATGCTTGTGCCAGGTAATATAAAATCTCATCATGTATGGAGTGTTGTGGATATGATGCAGGAGAGATTGGCAGGATGGAAAGGAAAAATATTATCATTCCAAGAGAGACTCATTCTGGTAAAGTTTGTGCTAAGCAGCTCTCTTATATATTCAATGTCAGTTTACAAGTGGCCAAAGAGGGTTATAAAAGAGTGTGAAAGAGTAATTAGGATTTTTTTATGGTCAGGTGACCCTGCAAGTAGAAAAACAATAACTTTGAAATGGAATAAAATTTGTGCACCAATAAGTGAAGGTGGACTGGGTTTGAGAAGATTAGAAATAATCAATAAAGCTTTGTTAATGAAGCTATTCTGGAGGATTCAAAATGGATCAGATGATTGGTTAAAAAAATTTCAAGCAAAATTTAAGAATAAAAAGGGTGACTGGATTACATATTACAAGAAATCATCAATATGGCCAGGAATAAAGGGGATTATTGAGGAAGTGGAGGAAAACACAAGATGGATAGTAGGAGATGGAAGTAACATTTCTGCTTGGAATGACAAATGGGTGTTGGAGAAAACTCTACAAGAAGTGTATCCAGATAATGCTTATATAAGGCAGTTCCCTGACATGAAAGTTTCAGATTTTCTTTTAGATGGAGAATGGATCTTCCCAACTGAATTACTAGAGATGATTCAAATAAATTACTTGCCAGTTATCAGTGGTGGCAGAGACAGAAGAGTATGGACTGGTATTATCACAGGGAGTTTTACAGTATCATATTCAGTGGAGATCATTAGACAAAAATTCCCCTCTTTATATTGGGCTGAGAAGGTATGGCATAAATCTGTGCATCCTAGTATATCTAGTAATGTATGGAAACTAGCTAGAAATGTATGTGCAACTAATGACAATATGAAAAAGAGAAAATTTAATATGGTATCAAGATGCATATTTTGTAGGAAGGAAGAGGAAACAAGAGACCATATCCTTTGGTACTGTAATTATAGTGAGATCATTTGGAGTTGGCTTGGTGGAATTTTGAATTTCATAAATCCAAGATTATTTGAAGAAGTTCTACAATTTGCCAAGAACACAAGTCCTTCTATCAAAGAACTATGGAGATTGGCTGCATTTATAACAATGAATGAGCTCTGGTTCCTGATAAATGAATGTATTTTTGATAAAGGAAAATGTGATCTGAATGTCACTAATAAGAAAATACTGCAAGCAATATCAGACAGTGACATAAGAATGAAAGAAAATATGTGGAACAGTCAATATGATTTACAGGTGCTCAAAATATTTGGATTGAAGACAAGGAGGGTGAAGAGTATGATAATAAAAGAAGTTTTCTTTCAACTACCAGGAAAAGGGGAACTACTGCTATGCTACGATGGAGTAACTAGAGGAAACCCAGATAATGCTGGTTACGGTGTAGTGGTGAGAAACTGCACAGGTGAATTTGTGGTTGCAATTTCAGGTGGTCTGGGCATATCTACTAACTTCTATGCAGAGGTTTTTGCAATATTAATTGCAGGGGAGTAGGCTGTCCATAATGGGTTCCATGATCTTGTCTTTAGAACAGACTCAAAAGAAGTTATCAAGGCATTCCAAAGTCAAAAACTTCCTTGGTTTGCAACTACAAGATGGGAAAAGATTTGTGCAGAAGTGTCTTCTTCGAGCTTTACTCATAGTTACATAGAAGTGAATTTCTCTGCTGATAACATGGCAAAAAGGGGAGCAGCTTTGAGAAGAGGAGAAAAAAGAATATTTGAGAGTAAACCATCTTTCTTGGGCTGTCTGGAAAATCCAGATCAGACCTATTTTAGATTTTTTTTAGATAAAAGGCATTCCATTTTTGTTCTCTTTTTTATTTTATTTTTAGTCCTTTTTGAGTTGTAATCTTTTTTAAACTTCTTTGGTTATTAATAAAATTCAATTGTTAAGGGAAAAAAAAAAGCGAAATAAAAATGTTAAGTACATTGGAAAGATATTCTATTAAGTGTTTTATCCAATATCGTATTCTTGGTAACTAAGCAACAAACAAACAAGCTTGCAAAATGCAACTAAGTGTTGATAAAAAATGTTGATATTGTCGGCTTTTTCCACCATATTTTGCCGCACTACTTTTTGGTGATGCCAACTCTTCCTTCCCATGTTCACATGTTATTGTTATCTTGAAAGGAAGTTAATGTTTTACCTGCCGCAGTTTGCTTCCAAAGTGATTTGTCCGTTAATTTGAGCAACCCTTTATATCAAAACATTAAGAGAATTAACAACCTAACTGAAAACGCGGGGGTACCAAAATACACCACCAACTTTTTCTTAGGCAACCTGTATAGACAAAACCTAAATATGATTCTGAGAATTCAACTTAATGAATCTCAATCGAGGAATAATATTCAGAGTTATATCTCTTTATCTCACAATCAGAAAGTTGACAGAACCAAATCCGTGAACCTAATTTACGTGTGAGAGTTCTTGGATGATCTCAAAAATTAATATCCAAGAATCAATCAACTTGTATCCAACAAACAAGGTGTCATGTGCCTACCATACTTGCTAGTCTTATAATGGGGGTGCCCTCTATAAATTGTGTGTCTTCCTTAATAAGCTATCTGATTAATCATTGGGTAGTAGTGGTCTAGTAACTTATGGACAGATGTCTAGTCCTGATTAGCTTGCTTAGGGTTTCCCTTCCTCTTGATTATTCTTTTAAGTTGTAAGAAAACCTGCTTTGCAGTTTCAGGTATGAAATTATTAAGGTATTAAGTGGCTGCTACGGCAGAGTTACATTTCAGGTTATTTTCCGTTCAATTCCCATTAAGTTCTCACCGATTTGTACTAAGAACAGTACAATTGGCATCAGAGATGTTCGTTCCTACCATCATAATGGTTGTACAATCTTGCAAAGAGCTACAGGAAACTAACAATAGACAGCAGGCTGAGCTCGATTCCTTACATTTGAAGGTTAACAACCTAGCTCTGCAAATCAGCACAACTTCTACCAAAGAAGATTTACAGTTATTGAAAAGAGAATTCCAAAATGAGTTAAAATCTCAGTTAGAATTTATTTTTTTCCAATCGAGATCTACACAGAGATTCTGAAACAACTCAAGCCTCTCATGGTGGGTTCTCTAATCAGTAGGGTGGCTCGAACTTCTCCAACCAATCTAGATATCGAGATTTCAATCAAAATTATAGAATGCCAAAGCTTGATTTCCCTCGGTTCGACGGTGATAACCCAAAAAACTGGATTTAGAAATGTGAATACTACTTTCAGATGAACAATATACAGGACATTCACAAAACCAGAATGGCAGCTATACATCTGGATGGCAAAGCAACTAAAAGGTATGACAACTTTTGTCTCACTCAGACCCATATTAATTGGCCATCCTTTTTTACTAACATTTGCCTCCGATTTGAGAATCCTGCTCATGATAATATTGTTGGTTTATTCAATAAATTGGCTCAACTAAACACTGTTGATGAGTACTTTGAAGAATTTGAGTATTTGAAGGCACTCTTATTAGGTGTTCATAAGGATTTTCCTGAATCCTATTTTATTTCAAGTTTTATTGGAGGGTTAAAAGAAGAACTCAAAGGGTCAGTCTCAATGTTTAACCCCACCACATTACTCTAGGCCTTTTCCCTTGCTAGAATGCAAGAAAGGACTCTTGTCCTCCAACAAAAAGCCATTAAATCCACTTAGAGACCATTTCCAACCACTCTGCTCCAAGGCCTATCACTGCCTCATCACCACCTACTCCACAAATTACACCACTTAAACCCATTCCTACATTACCTCTTAAAAAGCTAACTCCTGAACAAGTTCAAGCTAGAAAGGCAAAAGGGTTATGTTTTCATTGTGTTGATTACTACAGGAAGGGCCACATCTGTAAAAAACAATATCTGTGTGTCCTTATAGGTGAAGAAGCTGATGAAATTTCTGAGGAGGGGATTGAAACTGAACAAGACATAGAACCAGATTCCCCTATTGAGAGTGATATGGAGATCTCACTACATGCTCTTACTGGCAACTCCTCAGGGGATAGTATTAGAATTCCTGGATTTGTCAATAAAAAGGCAATTTCAATCCTGATAGACACATGGAGTACTCATAGTTTTATTGACTCTTCCTTGGCACAATCCTTACAATGCTCAATTGAACAAACTGGCAGTTTATTAGTCACTGTAGCTAATGGGGATAAAATTGTGAGCTCTGGTATCTACTCCAACCTAGAATGGACTATGCAGGGTCACAAGTTCAGTGGTAATCTGAGACTTCTTCCACTAGGGGGTGTGACATAGTACTTGGAGATGATTGGTTGAGACACTTAGGAGATGTACTTTTTAACTTATCCAAGCTTTGTATTACATTCAAGCACAAGCACAAGGGCAAGAAGATCACATTAACTGGTGTCCAACAAAAATCTTCCTTGAGCATGATAAGTGGAGGAGCAGTTAAGAGATTTTTCAAGAAATACTCACATGGAGTGGTGGGTCAGCTTTTCTCTATTTCCGCCACTACTGTTCAATCAACACCACCACCACAAATATCAAATGTACTCCAACAATTCCCTGATGTGTTCTCTAATCCAAAAAATCTACCACCACAGAGGGATTTGGATCACAAAATTCCCCTCAAACCAAATTCAGTACCTGTCAACCTCAGACCTTACAAATGCCCTTACATACAAAAGACAGTTGTTGAAAATTTGGTACAACAAATGCTCCACTCTGGCATCATCCAACCAAGCAACAGTCCTTTTTCATCTCCAATTCTGCTTGTCAAGAAGAAGGACAACTCTTGTAGGTTTTGTGTTGATTACATAAAGCTCAACAGTCTCATTATCAAAGATAAGTTTCCAATGCCTTTAATAATTGAGCTATTAGATGAATTACATGGCTCTAAGTACTTCTCCAAGATTGATTTGAAATCAGGATACCACCAAGTTAGGATATCTCCTTCTGACGTCTACAAAACTGCATTCAGGACCCATCATGGCCACTTTGAATTCAAGGTAATGCTATTTTGCCTCACCAATGCCCCAGCTACTTTTCAATCTCTCATGAATACTGTTTTTCAAGAACATCTTAGAAAATTCATTCTGGTATTTTTTGATGACATTTTGATCTATAGTCCTTCTTTAGAAGCACACATAATTCACTTGCAAACCACCTTAGAAATTTTGAGAGCCCATCAACTTTTTGCCAATTTCTCTAAATGCTGCTTTGGCCAATCTGAATTGGAGTACTTAGGCCACATTGTCACTTATAATGGAGTCATGGCTGACCCTGAGAAAATTTCTGCAATGGTGGAATGGCCCATTCCTACCAACATAAAGGCACTAAGGGGTTTTCTAGGCCTCACAGGCTACTATAGGAAATTTTTGAAAGATTATGGTCTTATCAGTAAGCCATTGACAGAGTTCTTAAAGAAAGATACTTTTCATGGTCACCTGCAGCTACTGAATCCTTCAATAAACTAAAGATAGCCATGACAACAACTCTTGTGCTTGCCTTACCTGACTTTAGTAAACCATTTGTTCTTGAAACTGATGCATGTGATTTGGGTATTGGAGATGTACTTATGCAAGATGATAGGGCCATTGCTTTCTACAGTAAGCCACTTGGCCCACGGGCTGCTACCCTTATCCACCTATGAGAAAGAACTATTATCTATTGTGCAAGCTGTCACTATGTGTAAACAATACTTGCAGGGCCAACATTTTATCATCAAAACTGATCACCAAAGCATAAATTACTTCTTGGAGCAAAAGATTTCAACTGTTTTACAACAAAAATGGCTGATGAAGCTCCTTGGTTTTGATTATGAGATTAAGTACAAAAAAGGAGCTGGGAACAAAGTAGCAGATGCTCTCTCAAGAAGGCCTCACTCCACTAGGGAATGCCATGCTATTGCAGTATCTCAACCTGCTTGGACATAGGACATCACTTCCAGCTATGCTGATGATGCTAAGGTTCACCATATCATCACCCAACTTACTCTTGCTCCTACATCAGCACCACACTTTACTTTCCAGAATGGCATACTTAGATACAAAAACAGATTGTATATGGGCAACTCTGCAAACACCAAGACAAGAATCATAGATTCAATTCATTCTTCAGCTGTTGGTGGCCATTCTCGGATGCAAGCTACCTATGTCAGATCCAAGACATACTTCTTCTGGACTTCAATGAAGAAAGACATTCTATTATTTGTCTCTAGCTGTGATGTTTGTCAGAGAAATAAGGGTGAACATACTTACCCTGCTGGATTACTATAGCCCTTGCAGATTTCAGATCTTGCTTGGCAGCACATTTCAATGGATTTCATTGAGGGGTTACCAATGAGTGAAAGAAAGTATGTCGTATTGGTGGTAGTGGACAGACTCACAAAATACATCCACTTCATTGGTTTGCACCACCCCTACACTGCTTCTTATGTTGCCAGGGAATTCATCTCTCATGTATTCAAACTCCATGGGTTGCCTGCTTCCATTGTGTCTGATAGAGACAAATTTTCACAAGTCATTTCTGGCAGGACTTGTTCAGATTACTAGGCACTCAATTAAACTTCAGCACAGCTTATCATCCTCAGACTGATGTCCAGACTGAGAGAGTAAATTCCTGCTTGGAAACCTACTTGAGGTGTATGTGTGGTTACCAACCAAAGAAGTAGCATTTTTGGCTCCCCTTAGCAGAGTGGTGGTACAACACCAATTATCATACTAGCTTAAAAATGAGCCCCTTTCAATCCATGTATGGGTATGTACCTCCCCACTTGGATTTCCCTTCCACTGCCACTACTTCAGTTGGAGATGTAAAAGAATATATGAAGGCTAGAGATGCTGTCCTGGACATTTTGAAACATTCTCTACATCAGTCTCAAGAGAGAATGAAATTCTTTGCTGATCTCAAAAGGACTGAAAGACACTTTGATGTGGGTGATAAGGTCTACCTCAAGCTTCAACCTTATAGACAAGCCTCTGTTTCCTTGAGAAGAAATCTCAAGCTGGATGCTAATTACTATGGGTCATTCACTGTCTTGCAGAGAATTAGATTAAACGCTTATAAGCTGCAATTACCAGCTGAAGCCCGAATTCACCCAGTTTTCCATGTTTCACAGCTGAAGAAACAGATTGGGGTAAGTCACATTTCATCACCTACACTGCCTACCTTGGACACTGATGGCCAAATACTGGTCATTCCTACAGCTGTGTTAGACTCCAGAACCATCACCAAAAATAGACTTGTTGTACCTCAACTACTTATTCGCTTGACAAATGCTTCTGCTGAGGATGCTACTTGGGAGGATGCAAGCTACATCAAACATCATTTTCGAAATTTCAATCCTTGAGGACAAGGATTTGGTGATGGGAGGTGTATTGTCATGTGCCTACCATACTTGCTAGTCTTATAAAGGGGGTGCCCTCTATAAATTGTGTGTCTGCCTTAATAAGCCATCTGATTAATCATTGGGTAGTAGTGGTCTAGTAACTTATGGACAGATGTCTAGTCCTAATTAGCTTGCTTAGGGTTTCCCTTCCTCTTGATTATTCTTTTAAGTTGTAAGAAAACCTTCTTTGCAGTTTAACGTATGAAATTATTAAGGTATTAAGTGGCTGCTACGGTAGAGTTACATTTCAGGTTATTTTCCGTTCAATTTCCGTTAAGTTCTCACCGATTTGTACTAAGAAAAGTACAAAAGGATGGATGTATCTACTTTGATTGATTTACGTACAACCTGTGATATTTTAATTATAAAGATAAACAACATAATGCGGAAAAGAAATAACACAGACACCAGAAATTTTTCTAACGAAGAAACCGCAAATGCAGAAAAACTTCGGGACCTAGTCCAGATTGAACACCAAACTGTATTAAGCCGCTACATACACTAGCCTACTACCAATTAACTTCAGACTGGAATGTAGTTGAAACCGAATTAAACCCTCACAAAAATTCAGTTACAGTCGCGCTCCTTACGCCTCTTGAATCCCAGCAGGTTTCCGCGCAGATGATTCCCTTAGTTGATGTCCTTTGCAGCCTAAGAGTTGCTTCAACTCAATTAAAGACTTTAAACCAATCTTCCTCCCATAGATAAGCCTATATGTGTGATTTCCTTTTTGATCGTAGATCAAGGTGAGACTGGAAATCGATAGCAATAGACAAAGTCTAACTAACCTCAAAATCCGGACTTATGCTTCCCGAATAGCATCCTAGATTATTATTCACCTCACAAGTATGAAACTTATGGAATCAACAAAGTCTGAGACGAAGAGAACTTTGTGATTTCTATCTATCTTGATTGATGTAGCAAGCTCAACAATCAAACAAGATCAGGATACTCGAGCTATCAAGATAAAAGATAGCTGGACCTGGCTTCACGAATCCCAAGTCTTTTTAGTCGTTAAAACCTAAAAGGGGTTTAGGAAGAGGACGAATCTAGTTTACAACTAAGACGCACAAAAAATAGTGTCAGGATTCAAAGATACTATTTGTTTGAGGTTCCCCTTTTATAGACTTTCAAAGCATAGGTTGAATTAGGTTTAAGCTAAGATAGCTTTGGAACCAAGAAAAAAATATCCATCGTTAGATGAATCTTTGAAATATGATTGACATATCAAGATATACACTCTGGTTAGGATGAACCGTAACCAAACCGTGTACAAAGACATTGTTCATAAACAATTAGCCGAAGCTAGCCGATTGAACAATAAGCTTAATCATTTTCATAAACACTTAAGACTTTAAGTTTGAGTCACAACCATAGGTTATAATGTGATCAATCATGTCTACAGAGTGTTCTTAGAGATTTATTCAAATGCTAATTATCTCACAGAAATAATTTTATGTGCATCTGAAATATTTGACAGGGCAAGTACGTGTACCATGTACGTATACTCATCCTTGTTCGTGACTATATTTGTCATGGTACATGTACCAGGTATGTGTACCCATAAGATATATATAAGTTCCAAAACATACATAACTTTTTCGGTATGCGTATCGGGTATGGATACCACATTGGTTTCAGAACCGCCAGTTCTTTTTCGGTATGCATACCATTCCAGGTTCACGAGTTCACAGACTTTTTGTGGTATGGATACCGGGTATGTGTACCACTAAGTCGCTGCCAAACTATAGCCACGTCGGTACGTGTACTGGGTACATGTACTACGGTTCTGTACCTATAACAGTTTTCCCAGTTTGTGAAACTGGTATGCATACTATCCTTATCAAGATTTTCAGTATTTCTATATTTCTCTCTAGATCGATTCGAAACATTTCCAAATAACATCAATGACACAAATCACTGTTCTAGACTATTTTCGAATGATAATCTTGAATCATAACTTAGATTACGAACTGAAAAAGTGAAGGTCTAACAACCACACCCAATATTTCCTTCGACAATCTGTATGGACTAACTCCAATATAATTCCAAGAGAATCAACTAGACAGTAAGACTCAATCAAGGAAATATATCAAATAGTTAATTATATCTCAATTTCTCAATACAATCTGCAATCAAACAGATAGAAATCTGTGAGCCTGATTGATATGAGAAATAACTTGAACGGTACCAAAGACCAATGTTCAAGTGTCAATCAATTTCAATCAACAACCAAAGGTTGAATTTACCAATTGATTGAACTACGCACAACCTGTAATATTCAATTATATAAACAAATATAATGCGAAAAAGAAATAACACAGACACCAAAAGTTTTGTTAACGAGGAAACCACAAATGCAGAAAAACCCAAGGATTTGAACACCACACTGTATTAAGCCGCTACAGACACTAGCCTGCTACAAGTTAACTTCGGACTGGAGTGTAGTTGATCCCTAACCAAATCTCACACCGATTAAGGTACAGTCGCATTCCTTACGCCTCTGAATCCCAGCAGGACTCTACGCACTTGATTCTCTTAGCTGATCTCACCCACAACTAAGGGTTTCTACGACCCAAATTCGAAGACTTTATAAACAAATCCGTCTTCCACTGAAAAGTCTATTCTGATAGATAAATCTTTCTCCCACAAAAATACCTACGAAGTTTTTGTTCCGTCTTTTGATAAATCAAGGTGAACAGGAACCAATTGATAATCTGGTCTTATATTCCCGAAGAACAGCCTAGAAATATCAATCACCTCACAATAACTTAACTATATGGTAGTAGAACAAGTTATTATGGAATCACAAAGAATGAGACGAAGATCTTTGTGATTACTTTTTATATCTTACCTATCGGAGATAAATCTCCAGCCAATCTTAGAGAAGATAGTACTCAATACGATAGAACAAGTAAGATCAGAACACTCAACTACATAGAAAATAAGTTGGTCTGGCTTCAGAATCCCAATGAAGTCTTTAAGTCGTTAACCTATAATGGTTTTAGGAAAAACCTAGGTTAAAGGAGAATCGACTCTAGTCGCAACTAGTATCACACATGAGTATGGAGTCATACTTAACCGATTTTAGAACTTAAACAACCTCGGTTTGCAAACGGTTACGCAAACTTAAGTTACGGACCTAATTCAGGTAAAACAGTTCGCATACTAGTATGCAAACATGGTTCCCGGAATTTGACAGTTAAAACCATAAGCATACTGGTATGCAAACTTGGTTCCCGGACCTGAATCATACCACAACAGTTTGCATACTAGTATGCATACCGTGCTTTATCCAGACAATGGTTAATTGTTCTAAACTCCCATTTCAATCATTGAAACATCCTTATAAGACGACAATAGCTGTCCCACACAAACTATTAGCTTATAAGTAATTTTCAAGTGATCGAATGATCAATACGAAACATTCCGAGTCTACATCAAATAACTGTCTCACACAAATCATGTAAGATGTTTCAAGGCAATTTTCACATGATAATCTTTTGACTCATTATTTAGTTTCCAACAAATAAATTGTTTCCAACTAAACCCGTCAAGAATAATGATGAACGTAGCTAAAGCAAAAATCTTTCCAACACATATTTCGAGAAAGATATAAGCGAGTTAAATTCAGCACGAAATATCAAATGTGTATAAGGTAAAAGTCTATATAGTTATACGACTTAGTCTCAATAGGAGATAGAATAGAATAGACTTCTGAGTGATATATAAGTTTTAGTCTCCACATACCTTTTGTTGATGAAGTTCCTCCAAGCTCTCCTCAGTAGATCTTCGTCTTCAATCGATTAACTCCATGAAGTCTAAAGCTCAACTACACATTCTATCCTAATCCGAGACATAGCTATAAGTAGACTAGAAATCAAGGCTTATAGTTTTGAGCACCTAAACTTGAAAAACAAGCTTGAGATAGCAACACTTGCGAGTTCGACCGAGCAGTGCTCTAACAATCTCCTCCTTTGTCAATTTTAGTGACAAAATTATCAATACATATGGATTCCAAAATAAATAAACTTTGTAGCTTCTCATCCAACATGCTTGATTTCCTTGGTTCTTCAACATTCCTTGAGTTCTTCATCACTCCAAGTACTCCAGTGATTATGAACGTGTTCAATTCAACATCATTGTTGTTGAAGATCCGTGGCCATAATAATAAGAAAATAGATGTTCTCAATTGTTGTTATACAGTGTCATAGTATTATTACACAACAATAAAGTTTAATTGTATCACAACTTTGACAATAATACTACGGTGATATGTATCACTCCCCCTTAGTCAATACTTCATCTCACAATGAAAATCACTCCCTCTTACATAATGATCCGTAAACCATATGTATGTAGTGTGAACTACAAAATAATTCTCCCACTTTTTGTCAATATAAATTGGCAAAGGTACGAAAACTAGTGGGTGATGGGCTGTCGTAGGCTCAACAAATTAATAAAGATATTTCCCACTAATTAACTAGTAATATAGCGGTAGTAAGAGATCGTTCCCACAGAGAGCTGTGTAATTGATAGGTTATTTGTATCAGCAAGACAAAGTAAATAACAAGGGGGTTTGGTTGTGAGATAAATAGAAAGACAATAAAGAAGAAAAGGATGATTAAGGAATCCTTCGCCGTTACCAAGCGTTAACAGGATTAGAATACTTATATATTATTCGTAAGAACCATTCATCACCAACCATAGAATAGCATCTAGCTCAGTGCTATCCCCAAAACTCCTTTTTCCACGGATACGGAAGCTCTCCAATATCAGATTATATTCAACCGAACCACCAAGTAGTAGCTCACTCAAGGTGTAATCCAATCGAACGCTTTAAACTTTGTGAATTAGGTTAATCCCAGTAGTTAAATTCTTAGCTCAAGGTTTACTTGCTGGTGTTGTTTTCATACACGGTTCCTCCACAGAATCCCTCTGTAGGGTCTCGCGATTTCTACTTGTGTAGAGAGTTATTCGACGATTACTTATCCCATAACTTCTACTAACAATAGAATAATCAATAGATCAATCTAGCGTGCAGTCCAAATCAATCTAAGAATCACTCATAACCCCTAGATATGGTAAAAACAAACGATGATGATAAAAACTCTCAATAGATTTGAATTATTAATAAAGCTTCACGCTTAGAACATTGAATTCATCCTTAATCAACAAAGGATTTAGCTACTCATATTACAAGGAAGATGAATAATGGTGGTTTCCCCCTAAAGGGGTAAACCCTAGGTTTTGAAATAGGACTTGTGATATGAGATGATCGATTTTATTCTTTGGAAGGCCTAATACCTATTTATATAGGTTTACAATGCTTGGCCTCCAAGTATCCTAGTCGGTTAAGGAACCCGACCCTACAAAAGTAGTAAATAAAGACCCTAAACATAGTTCAGGACTTTTTGGCCTTCATAGGTATGCATACCCGTTTTTATACTTGTTAAGTATGCATACCTCACATTCCAGCAAAAAAATTCGGAACTAAGGTATGCGTATCCGTTTGCATACTTTACTATCTTCGGTATTGGATAAAAAGCTTATTTTGGCCACAACTTCTTCGTCCGAACTCGGAATGACCTCATTCTTTTTTGCATTCTTTTCCTATTTCAATTATCTTCAAGATGGTGATGATAAATCCTTAATTTGAATGAGTTAATCTCGGTCTTTAGCCTGTGTCTTGATTTTGAGCGTTTTGCTCCTTTTCGTTGCACTTCTTCAACTTCTCTTGGACTTGGGCACTTGGATACTTGGAATACTTATCTTCCTAGATCTTTTTAGCATTTTGTAGATCCTTTTTGGATGATTCACCTATTAGAGGCAAATAAGAGAAAACAATAGTAATAACACAAATACATGCAAGAATAATAGCTAAAACAAGTATGGAATGGACACTAAAATCATATGAATTATGCACTTATAAAATTCCCCCACACTTAGCTTTTGCTAGTCCTCGAGCAAATTAAATAAAACTACTCCTAAATACAACAACTCCATGTCGTTGAGAAAACGGTTGCACTTAGCTAATGCAACATGCCTTTAAACCCCTAGGTGTCCCTAGTGGACGAGTTATAGTCTCGTGAGGGCTTACAAGAGGTATACTCACAAAACCTACTCCAATCTCTCGCCTTGGAAGAATCACTAAGGATAGACACAAAGTAGAAAGCCAAATAATTAGCTTGCATATGTTCTTTAGCTGCAAACATCCCACATACATTCCAATCATCACACACAAGCAATTACTTACGTGTAACATTCAACCTGATTGCAAAACTCTACTAAGATAGCCATCGTACTATTTGCAACGTTTGTCACAACACTCGCATACTGAAATCACATGGATAGATAAGAAAATGGAAATAAAAAAGTGAAGTGTGCAAATGTTGACTAAAGTGAAAGATGTTACCCACAATACTTGTATGAATGTCGTCAAAGGATTCTATTTATAGCGCAATAGTTGAGAGAAGCACCCATTTAACTCGACCACATGATTAGATACTCTAAGCGCATGTTCCTTTTCAGCAAGTATGTGATAGTTGCCTTGGATCCTGCATTCCACGCTAGTTTAGGCGACAGAGACAGGGACAACGTTTCACACATACTGCTATCCAAGTGTCAAGAACCTCATCAATAGTCTTTTTGACTTGCCATATAATGATGAAATGGTTTTTGTATTTATCGACTACATGATTAGTCCGCAATTCCGGACCTATCATTTATTAGTATCGATAAATGAAGAGGAGCCTTATATATATGCTTTTTTTGCTTTTTTTTTTCCGGCTCACTCTTTATGAGTATAAGACAATTGTCTATAGGGATTTTATATACTCAACCAATGATTACCTTGCTACAACATCCACGGCAGTATCAGGATCCCACCAAATCACTTTAGAGAAACATAAAACTGCAAAAATAAAAAGAAAGTGATTCAGTAATGATTAATTGCGAGGATGAATCTTTCAAACGATTACCATGCTATTGCTAGCACCTGAGTTTCACATTCAATTATGAACGTATAAATTTAAGGATTGTAGAATGATAAAATGGAACTCAATCTATAGCTGTAAGAACTGTTTCAACCTGAAAAGGTTTAGAGTGTCATCCTAAGTAGCTCATAATTAACTCCAAAATATGAAGTCTCAAGAATGCAAGAAATCAAAGAGTATATATATATATATATATATATATATATATATATATATATA
>JAJJMB010017545.1:2473106-2486267 GCA_023531105.1 Papaver atlanticum | reverse complement strand
CATACCATACTTGTTTATCCTTAACAGGGTTAACCCAACGAAAATCAGCCCTTGAATCGCCTTAAAAATCATCCAAAATTCGAAACAGAAATTCTGTTTTCTGTAAAGAAAATTCCCGCCAATTTTTTGTTTTGAAAATTTGAGAAATGTGACCTCCCCCTATCCAGTGCCGGTCTGTGCTTAGCAGCTGCTTGGAAATGGGTTACCCCTTATCCAAAATGAGAGTTCGAATTGCAAGTGTCCTCCCAGGAGCCTTTAACAACTTTTCGAGCCAATTTTTGCCGCAAAAGCCTATTTCTCCAAAAACACCTACAAAGGGATAAAATACCAAAATTAGTACAAAAATGGGTACTAAAAATATACACAATAGAGATGAAAATAGACACATAAATGCGTCTATCACGTTACACCATTTATAACAATAGATATGTCATAACCAATCTCCTCCTTTTGAATAGGCAAAGGATCTTTATTATGATCCGGAGTTGGGATAATCGTATCATTATTGAAAGGACTTTCGAAAGGTTGCTCATCCTCAAAATATTCTTTGTCATCCATAGGAATTTCGGAGTTGGTTTGGCTTTGAGGCCAAACTTCTTCCTCATAACTATTCTTACTAAGTTGAGCAATTTGACTCCTTAAACTTTCCCTAGCCTGGTCGCGCTCATCGATCTTTTGAATACGCTGGTCCATTTTATCTATATATTGCTGCATCATATCAATCAGACTAGAAAACTTGTTAGAAGCATCACTATCTTCCCATCCTTGTGGTTGTTCACTTACATACCCATCATAAGGTTGTTGATATGTATGAGAATAACCAAAAGGTTCTGTGGGATATTGATCATAGCCAAAATATTGGTTTTGATTATACCCATAGGATGGTTGGTAGTTGTCATATGAATGAGATTGAAAACCATATTGATTACCACTATTATATGATTGATCTTGTGCTCCGTACATGTTATTTCCGTAAGGAAACATGACGACTCACAAGAAAAAAAGAGAAAAATAAAAACAAAAATCTAAAATCTAAAAACAAATAAGCTAAACAAATAACAAATCAATTAGCGACTGCTCTCCGGAAGCAGCGCAAAAATTTGATGGGCTGTCGTAGGCTCAACAAATTAATAAAGATATTTCCCACTAATTAACTAGTAATATAGCGGTAGTAAGAGATCGTTCCCACAGAGAGCTGTGTAATTGATAGGTTATTTGTATCAGCAAGACAAAGTAAATAACAAGGGGGTTTGGTTGTGTGATAAATAGAAAGACAATAAAGAAGAAAAGGATTATTAAGGAATCCTTCGCCGTTACCAAGCGTTAACAGGATTAGAATACTTATCTATTATTCGTAAGAACCATTCATCACCAACCGTAGAATATCATCTAGCTCAGTGCTATCCCCAAAACTCCTTTTACCACGGATACGGAAGCTCTCCAATATCAGATTCTATTCAACCGAACCACCAAGTAGTAGCTCACTCAAGGTGTAATCCAATCGAATGATTTAAGCTTTGTGAATTAGGTTAATCCCAGTAGTTAAACTCTTAGCTCAAGGTTTACTTGCTGGTGTAGGGTCTCGCGATTTCTACTTGTGTAGAGAGTTATTCGACGATTACTTATCTCATAACTTCTACTAGAAATAGAATAATCAATAGATCAATCTAGCGTGCACTCCAAATCAATCTAAGAATCACTCATAAACCCTAGATATGGTAAAAACAAACGATGATGATAAAAACTCTCAATAGATTTGTATTATTAATAAAGATTCACGCTTAGAACATTGAATTCATCCTTAATCAACAAAGGATTTAGCTACTCATATTACAAGGAAGATGAATAATGGTGGTTTCCCTCTAAAGGGGTAAACCCTAGGTTTTGATATAGAACTTGTGATATGAGATGATCGATTTTATTCTTTGGAAGGCCCAAAACCTATTTATATAGGTTTACAATGCTTGGCCTCCAAGTATCCTAGTCGGTTAAGGAACCCGACCCTACACAATTAGTAAATAAATTTCGGAACTAAGGTATGCGTACCCGTTTGCATACTTTATTGTCTTCGGTATTGGATAAAAAACTTGTTTTGGCCACAACTTCTTCGTCCGAACTCGGAATGACCTCATTCTTTTTTGCATTCTTTTCCTATTTCAATTCTCTTCAAGATGGTGATGATAAATCCTTAATTTGAATGAGTTAATCTCGGTCTTTAGCCTGTGTCTTGATTTTGAGCGTTTTGCTCCTTTTCGTTGCACTTCTTCAACTTCTCTTGGACTTGGGCACTTGGATACTTGGAATACTTATCTTCCTAGATATTTTTAGCACTTTGTATCTCCTTTTTTGATGATTCACCTATTATAGGAAAATAAGAGAAAACAATAGTAATAACACAAATACATGCAAGAATAATAGCTAAAACAAGTATGGAATGGATACTAAAATCATATGAATTATGCACTTATCAGTGGGATCATAATGAAATTCTCAAAGAGATTATTCATGACTAAAAGAGAACATATCAACTTGGTTTCGATGATTTCACATAGTTGAAACTTAATGTATTCATCAAGGAGTTTATAAAGATACAAGATAACTCCTACAATATTCCACAGCCACACTCCCCACAAAGATTTGGCAATTAAGCGCAAGTTCAATTAAGAACTCTCCCCCATAAAATGTCATTCCCGAAAGAACAACAAGAGCTACCTTACTTTCACGAGAAAATAAGGATTTCTTTGGACATCAACAAATTACATGAAACATGAACTTGTATCCAGAAAACTCGAATAAATTAACCACAAGAAAACCTTAATAATTAATTTAATCGGAAACGCTCAACATAATAAAACTTACGGAGCCATACAGTACTTTCACACAGAAGTGGATCAGGGAAATATCAATGCTGCGGAATATTCAAAAGTTCATTCTATATTTTATCAATATTTGCATAAAGACATAATAGACTTAACTTTTGACATATGAGATAATCATAGTTCACGGACGTAAACACAAACACACATATCCCATAATATTTTTACAATATATAAAACCAATAAAGATTAATACTGCAAAATCATCTTCCAAATAACTTAGAATTTAAATAAATAAATCTAAAACATTACAAGATGAAAATCGTTGGCAATAGCTATGTGTAATCACAATATTTTCTATTCCAAACCCTAGTTATCCTTCTTAAAACACAAGAATAAATTCTCATAAGAAGTTTCCTAGACATAATAAAAAATAAGAGTTCAAGAAATCAATAATCATCCTCATCATCGGACTCCATCCAAGATGCTTTAACTTTTTCCATTTCTTCTTTGATTTCGGGAAACTTTGTAGCATTCACACATAATTGTTCTTGCATACATTTTACCTTGGAATTGATCTTACAAACACATTTGCGAATTTGATGAAGAATGCCCAAGGTGGTAGGATCACAAGAACCGTCAGGGGAATCATATCTTTGTCTTTTGTAGACATTCGTCTTCATACGTTTGATAGTAGACGCACGAACTATTTTTGGAGTTCCAATTGAGTTTCCAATGGGAACAATGGAATGTGCACGACATATTTTCTCAATTAAGCATGGAAAGCCTAACTTCTTGTTGGATGACGTCATCTAGACCATTTGAAGAATGATAAATCCACAAATATCAAGACCTTGATCACCCGATTCAAGGAAATAGACTAACTCCGAAAATTCACGACTCCACCGAGAGTTCTCAATTGTGGAGGGACAAAGATTAGAAATGCCAAGTTTTCCGAAAATCATCAAAGCAAGACTAAGATCATGGGTGGGACATTTCCCTTCAAACCAATCAACATTCTTGTGATAAAGATCATTAGAAATGGTTTCACATGATGGCCTTTCTCCTCTTGTCCTAGGATGGTGAAGGTTACCCAAAGGAATTTTGGTAATCTTTGAAATCAACTCTCTATCAACAAGAATCCTTTTTCTATTTATCATAGTCTTGAATTCTAAGTCATCAAGATTAACATCATGGATGTTAGCATAAAAGATTCTTGTGAGAGTGTCAAAACCTTCACCAAGACCATTAAAGATGTTACCAAGTTTATATTTCTCAAAACATACCAAATCTTCTTTATGACCACTTTCCTATACCAATTTCTTTTCTAGGATGAAACCACTAGAAGAAATCTTTTCAAAGGTCTTATTACTAGAATCATTGATGAATCTATTTCTAATAGAATCTTGGTCACTTGGTATGTTCATACTCATAAGAGAGGGAGAAATATGATTTTTTGACATGTTCTTAGAATTCTTGTCATCATTATTGATTTTCCCCATGAACCCTAAAATTGAGAGTAATAAGAAGGAGAAAAACTTACTTGATATGCTCCTTGAAGATGATGACAAGCCTTTGTCCCCTTTTGACGTCCAAAACAATATTTAATGGTAAACACGTGAACCCTATAAACGCCCTTGTTCACGAACGCGGACAAAGAGATGAAGAGTAAGAAGGGTACGCGTACTGAAACCCTTAAAAACCTGGTAGTGGGCTTGGACCCGTACTGGTTCGGTGACTCAAAGAGAATAAGACTCCAATTCCTAATCCTGAGCAATGAGGTTCGCACACTGAGGAGAATTTGACAGTGTGATGAATAAAGTAGTATAAAACTACAAGACATCATTTAACCTCAGGTGGATGATGTAGTTTTTACAGTGGTAAGAAAAGTGGTTCATTAAAAACTTGTAGAGATTTTTGGTTTCAGAATAATTTTTAATGCTAAAATAAATAAAACTTAACTGAAAGTGATATCGGGGTTTTAGAAATAACCAAGACTCTGGATTCCACTACTACTAATGATTGAATGATAAGGATTTCAAAACTCTAGTCAACTTTTAAGTTTTTTTTTTTTTTTTTTTTATCTTAACCCACTAAAATCAGACAGTTTCTCAAATATTAATTGTAAACCTTAAGCAAAGATTATCAATAGATTTAACAAAGCATAACCTATCAAATTGAATGACAAATAATTAGGAAAATCATGCAAACAATTTAAAACTCTGCCGAAGCAGTGATTAAGTGAATTATATAATAAAACTAGAGAAAATAAATTAGTTACCCATCAATCATGCGTAAGTAGCTTCATCCATTGCCTTGGTTACGAGGGAATTAGTTCATCTTGTTGGAAACACGCTCAAAATATGAATTCATTGCTCAAAAGGTGTTTTATTGATGAAAAGGATATAGCAGTGTGTTTGTAACAGAGATAATAGTTACAAAACCCACTGTTACAGAGAAACCCTAGCAGAAGAGTTGCGAATTCAAATGTAATTGTTACAAAGGTATTGGATTTGAATGATTAGGTAACGGTTCCAGCGACTGTTTTCTTCTGCAATTTGCACTGTTCTTCTTCTTCTTCCCTGGAACAGCAGCAAGCTTCTCTGCAACTTCTTCTTTCTTCCTATGCAACCTCCCTTAGGTCCCAAAAACTCTCGATTCCTCTTTTATGACCTCCTAGAACCTTATATATACTACACATATCGATTAAATCTCTCGATATATCCCATTTACTTTCTCCAAAAGAATCGGACTTTCACTTTATTTCTTCTCCTCTCCGAGCCTCTGTCTTGTTAAGATATCTTCCCTAATATGGAACATAATCCAACATACGATATACTCCTTCCTATCTCCCCATAACTTCCTTTTTCAATCCAAAAGAAATCCGAGAAAATATCTTTCCCCTGTTTTATCGAAACTCAGCTGAAAATTCCTTATTTTACGTGGAAACATCAATTACCTCTCCTGTTTTAGTCCCACAGGGCAATATCGAGCAATTCCCGTGAAAAACTCCAATGAAATCTCGATCGAATTCTGCTTTTCTGTCCCAGATACTTTCCAAAAATCCGAGTATTGTTTCCTTCCCCAACTTATAGAAATCTTTGTTTTTCTTTGCATTAAGCCCAGCAGCAAACCTGTTGTATCAAAACAGGCCCAATCCAATTGAAAACCATGAGAAAATCCAAGTGACACTCGTCCAAAATTTGTCCAGAAGAATACGCAGAAGTGAAATTCACTTTCCCGCCTTTTTTCAATCTTCAAACGATGATGATGAATGCCCCCTATCATGAACTGGGGTGCGCATAGCAGTTGGTTGTAAATAGTAAAGAGAGTGTCCCTTATCATCTGGGTGCCCCTTATCAGAAATGGGGGTCCATTTAGCAGTTGTCCTCCGGGGGTGCCTTTAGTGGTTTTCTCCCACGAGCGCAAATACCACTTTTTGAGCCAATTTTTCCACACATGTTTATTTCTCCAAAAATACCTACAAAGAGATAAAATACCAAAATAAGTACAAAAATGGGTACTAACAATATAGAAAATCGAGATGAAAATAGACACATAAATGCGTCTATCAGTGGACAGAAAAATTCAGTTAAACGAGTTTTTCTTCAAGGAAAAATAAATTTCAAAAATAAAACCGTTACTTGCCCCATTTCAAGTTATATACAAATGGGGTGGAGCAAATCTCGTTACCAAGAGGCTAGATGGGCAGACCTCATGCACCTTCTCCGGTCGATATTTTTGAAATGTACCAGAATTATAATCATATTAATGATGATACTCAAGGTTAATTGAAAATTTTGACTCCTTTTTCTTATGATTAACGGAAGGATTTTTCCGACAACTGGAACTTGCAACACCACCAGTAAAAATCTTTTTATTGATTTTGATCGAGTTGTTGCCAAGACCCGAATGTACGTCACGAATGACAGAATCGGAATTTTAACCAGTACTAACCTTTTCCTTAATCGAAATTAGTGTTCCAGAGATTTAAAAAAGTTTTCAAAAGCCATAAATAGATCTTTGTTAATTGATCCATCATGATAGTATTCCTCAAAAAGATTGATAAGCAATCTAGAGAGGTTCCATATCCTTGAGTTTTTGTTCACACGTTTCCTGCAACGAACCTTTTTAAAGGAATCTTTATTTTTCATTTAGATTGTTTTCCATCATCTAAGATTTCTAGTGTCTTAGATGATGTGCGATTATTTTGAGAGACAAGAGGTCTTGAAAAAACAAACTCTGAACAATCTTTTAGGATTTCTGGTGTGCGTTACAGATGCACAGAACAAGTTTCCCAAAGAGATTTCCTATAGGAACATTCTTTAGGATCAAACAAACACAAACTTATTAGGTTTATCATGTTTGCCTGCTCTGATACCAATTGAAAAAGCTTTCCAACACATATTTCGAGAAAGATATAAGCGAGTTAAACTCAGCTCGAAATATCAAATGTGTATAATGTAAAAGTCTATATAGCTATACGACTTAGTCTCAATATGAGATAGAATATAATAGACTTCTGAGTGATAGATAGGTTTTAGTTTCCACATACCTTTTGTTGATGAAGTTCCTCCAAGCTCCCCTTAGTAGATATTTGTCTTCAATCGATGAACGTCGTGAAGTCTAAAGCTCAACTACACATTCTATCTGTTAGAGCACAGCTCGGTTGAACCCACCAAGCGTTGGTATGTCAAGTTTGGTTGTAATATTTTAGTGAATCAAAACTCAATTAAAGAGTCGCTTGATTATATACTAGAGACAACTTCGTATAGGTTAGGCTAGAAAGATTAGGATTATGAGACATACAAGTATTACTCGAAGACTTGAAGAATGTGAAGAAGTAACAAGCTACATCGACGACGTCATCCTTCCTCTCGAGGTTAGTAATATTGTGACTTGAACTGTTTCATTCATAACGTATCTTTCAAGTCGTGCTATATTGAAAACATAACTGCGAAGCTGTGAATGATTATACTCTAGTAGACATAGTGTTAAGGAATTAGAATACGAAGTATAACGCTTATCTTTTGAACTTCGTATATAAGACATCGACATAATCGTATGAATGCTATTGTGATTATGTGTATGGGTAAAGGTGAAGATTTCATCCTAGGAATCAATGTTTACATTCGTTTAAAGGAAGTACATTCATGAACTTGTTTTATGATTCGAAAGGGAAATCGCTATGCTTATTGGTATCGTTATTCATTGCATATCTTTGGATTACCAATATGTGTGAGTTAGTAGAACCGATCATAACTTGTTATGTATCTTGGTAAAACTAGTCACAATGCCTGACTTATGTATTGGTACGACTTTTATTAGTGTAACCGATCCTAAGTAAGCATCTTAGATGGTATGCTTGATATTTGTAGTTGGTGAAACCGATCCAGATAATTGGTATGACCGATCACAAAAGAGTTTTAATCGATCCTTGTAATTGGCGTAACCGGTCCTGGTAATTGGTGTAACCGATCCTAGTAACTAGTGTAACCGATCACAAGTAATACCATGATAATATGGTAACCGGTCCTGGTAATTGACGTAACCGATCCTGGTAACTGATGTAACCGGTCCCAGTAACCATATTAAGGTATAACCGATCCTTGTGTTTGGTAGAACCGTAAACCCATGATTAGTGTATTGATATTTGATCAATCACATAGTTCTTGGAAGTCAGATGAACCAATTCTAAACTTGTTTGGAAGTGCGGTATAATCGGTTCCAAGATTGTAAATATGAAAGAGGATTTACAAAGAAAAAGATGTCGACATACTTTGAACATGTTCAGTAACTCTTATCGTTTATTATTCAAAGATATTCCTTAATAAATCAAGGAGATCCCGGACCGAAATAAGTTGAGAATCTTTTAAATAAGGTTGTTAATTTTTATATGCTTTTAATTACCAGCAATTAAAATGCATATCTCTGGAAAATAAAAATTGGTAATGTGCATTTACTAATTGGAGATTTTCTAGTAGGATTTTGGTTAATTTTGGATAGAGCATTTCCAGGAATCATGAAAACCGATTTGGAAATATATTGCATATCTTAAGAATATTCCGGTTTTGGAAATTCCTGGGTCTATAAATACCCAAGTTTGCATTTCGAGCAAACTATCCTAAGAGCCAGCAAAACTACCTTGTTGTGTTGTTACTGGTGGAGCCGTCTATTCGGAGAGGAAAGTACCCTAATTAGGCGAAATCTCTTACGATCGCTCGTTTAAAGACTTCTGTGGGATCAAGAAGCTCTACGATTACCGTTGGTGGGAAACTAGATAATTGCAGTATTATTTGTTTTCGATTTGATTTGATTGACTAACGGTTGTTGAACTTTGATTGCACCTAGTTTGTTTATTCTTAAGAATCTTCTTTTCTGATATAAGATTCACTCAAACTAGATCGAAGTATCGACGGGATCTTTAGAACTGTTTGTAGATCTAAAGACTTCTTGTGATAATCCATTGTTAACAGACTCCATTCTGTGTGTGATTGATCACAAGAGATTCAAGTTGTGGTGTGCAGGTGTTTATTGAAGATTTAAGAAGATTTGAATACAAAGAAGATTTCTTATTGGTTTCATAATCTTTGGTGTGCACAAAACTTGATCGGCTGGGATCCAACTATAATCAGTTTATCTTTGCTAGATTTGATTGATTAGTTACGTAGATCGGCATCACTATATAGTATCTTGGTAGATTCTATATTTGATTGCAAAATCTAAATTCTGCTAATTTGGTAGTTGTTGGATAGATAGATCTAAACCCGACAAAGGAGTTTATTGGATTAAACAGAAGAGCCTTTGTCTAACTCATATCACTGCAGGGATACTGAAGAAACTAGGTGAACTATAGGTTTAGTTGCTTGGTCTCAACTATACAAAGTTGGTTTGATTTTGTATAGCAGCTTAATTCTGAGAGTATTCAATTCTGGACTAGGTCCCGGGGTTTTTCTGCATTTGCGGTTTCCTCGTTAACAAAATCTTGCTGTGTCATTTACTTTTGTTTTCCGCAATTATAATTGTTGTTATTATAATTTAAAGTAAATTACACAAACGTTAACTCCATATTACTTGATAGTGATCCTATAGAGTTTGGTTAAGTCCGAACCTATTATCAAGTAATCACACTTTGATTGTTGTATTGTATCGATCTCGTATCCATAGACGATCACACAAAGTATGAATACCGATTTGTTGTATTGTCTCAACTCAGTCCATAGACAATCACTTTCGGTAAGAGGACTTATAGGTGGAAAAGTTTAAGATTGTGGTATATTTGGGTACCCTCGTATTTTCACTATCCTAATCCGAGACATAGCTATAAGTAGACAAGAAATCAAGACTTATAGTTTTGATCACCTAAACTTGACAAACAAGCTTGAGATAGAAACGCTTGCGAGTTCGAATGAGCAGTGCTCTAACACGAACAATAAATTGTCCTTAACCAAAATTCATCAAGTATGAACAAATGTTCTTTAAGCTTAGTCATATATATTTCGAGAACTAATTACCAAGAAAAACTTGACTCAAAATTCTTGATATGCTTACTACAGTCTAATTAGTTATAGAGAGATGAATATAACTTGAGAAATAAGTGGTTCAGTCTTCATTTACATTTTGTTGAAGAAGTTATCCAAAAACTTCGGTTGATCTTCGCCTTCAAACGGTAGAACTCAATGATGACTGCCGTGATGTCTGTTTCCCAACTACACTTCTATCCTAATCCGAGACTTATCTAATTCTAGACTATAAATCAAGATATAGTTTTGATAACTAAATTTGATAACAATCTTGAGATAGCAACACTTGTGAGTTCGATCGAGAAATGCTTTAACAATCTCCCCCTTTGTCAATTTTAGTGACAAAACTATTAGTACATATGGATAAAAAAATAAAGCTTCAAAAACTCCTTGAATCCATCATGCTTGATTTCCTTGGTTTCTTCAACACCTTGAATTCTTCGTTACTTAAGGTTGCAATGATTCTGAACGTGTTCAATTCAGCATCGTTGTTGTTGAAGATCCGTAGCAATAACAACTTTGAAAACCAATATTCCCAATCGTCGTTATACAGAAACATAGTATTATCATCTTCTTGAAAGTTCAATTGTATCACAACTTTGAAGTAATACTACGATGATATGTTTCTCCCCCTTAATCAATACTTACATCTTTCGCATAATAGGTGAAACATATAGATATTAATTCACTCCCCCTTACATAATGATTCGTAAACCGTATGTATGTAGTGCGAAACTACTAATTAATTCTCCCCCTTTTTGTCAATAAAAATTGGCAAAGGTACGAAAATCATGGGATCGTAATGAATTCAACCAAAAGATACTTCAAGATTTAGAGAGAATTACATATAAACTTTATTTAGATGATATCACATAGTATGAAATACTTAGCGTTCATCTAAGAGATTTAAGATACAAACATCCCCTGTAAATTCCACAGCCACACCCCCCCACAAAGATATAGAAATCAAGCACAAGTTCATTTAAGAACTCTCCCCCATTTGATGTCATTCCCAAGATAACAACATGAGTGACCTTACTTTTGTAAAAAGAAGGATTTTGTCGGACATTAACAAACCACATGGATTTGTATCCTGAACATCAACTTAAATTAATCTCAATGCCAGTTACAGACAAGGAGATAATTTCAATCGGTATGACTCAACATAATGAAATCTTACAGAGTGTATAGTGCAGTAATAACACAGAAGTGCGATCGATACTGCGACAAATTCTCAAAGAGTTTGTTCAGTTTTTAGTTTATAGAAAACATTAAATTTAACTTCTGAGCATATATGAGATATCAGTTATATTTACAAAATGTAAAGGACAGATATATCTCACAAGACTTTGCAATATATTAAACCAATAACTATTACATACTGAAAGTTCATCTTCCAAAAACTCTAGAATTTAAATAAATAAATCTAATAACATGCAAGATGAAAATCGTTGGAAATAGCTTGTGTAATCACAATATTTGCTATACCAAACCCTAGTTATCCTTCTCAAAAGCAAGAATAAATTCTCGCAAGAAGTTTCTTAGAAATACATCAGGTTATTTTTGATATCCTGGGCGGAGAATTCTTTTTCATTGTTGAAAAACTCGTTAATGATCGGATCATTCAGTTCTTCCAAGTCTTCAGAAATATAAGTTAACTTACTGAGTTGTGCTCTCAGATTAAGAAAGGTATTTTAGACACAAAGTTCTTTACTTTAGCCCTGAAATCATTATCCTGATGACATATAGATAAAAGAAAAGTTGAGTTAGAAACTTTTTCTTCTCCAGACGATTTCTCCTTTCTGATCCTTGATGATTTGATTCCTTCACACAGATAGACGTTAACAGCTTCCACTACATCCCTTTTGTTGATACCTCTAGTTACATGAGCCATTGAAGTTATCTTCAGGAAGAAAAAAGTAGCCCTAAATAGGAGAAATGACCATCCTTAAGACAGTACGTGAATCGGTATGGATTTAGAATGACCTTCCCGCCCGTGATAGACGCATTTACGTGTCTATTTTCATCTCTATTGTGTATATTGTTAGTACCCATTTTTGTATTTATTATGGTGTTTTATTTGTTTGTAGGTATTTTTTGGAAATAAACATTTTTGGAAAAATCGGCTCGAAAAATTATGCGGAGCACCCCTGGAGGATATTTGTTATTCGGACTTTCAGTTTGGATAAGGGTCACCTCAGTTGGGCACCTGTTATTCGCACCCCTGGTTTGGTTAGGGGGACACCCTTCTTCTTCACGGTTTAAGAAAATTTGGCGGGAAAGTGCAGGTTCGAATATTTTTCACCTGCGGAGTTTTCTGTTTTGAATTTGGAGGAGCTGTGGCGAGATTCAATCACTCCAATCGACTCATTCCAGCCTGTTACACTCACACAGGACTGGTAAGTCCTTCATATTCGAAAAACTTGGGTTGAATACGTGGAATTTCTACACAACAGGGAGTACGTGTGCGGATGAGATAATGACGGGATTACAACGTGATTTTACGTGTGATGCTCGTGTTTGGATAGAGCTTAGCCGCTGCAGAAGCGTGAAGGAAGATTCAGCACTCGTTGACAGCGTGAGAAGAGAAGAAAGGGAAGAAAATATTCCCGAGAAGATATTCATTCACTGCCGAGTAATGGAAGATTTGTTGGAGTTATGGAGGAGTATTCTCGGTGATGTAAGGCTATATAATGTGTGAAGGAGTAATAGAACGCAACAGGGAGAATTGGGAGCAGTTTGGAACATTAGAAAGCCGGAAAATCAAAGTTGCAAGAAGAACATTTTTTCTGCTGGTGAAGAACTTACGAAGAACATAAGAC
>JAJJMB010017545.1:2320504-2473096 GCA_023531105.1 Papaver atlanticum | reverse complement strand
AATTAGATAGGTTATACTTTGTTTAGATAATCTATGCTTAAGGAATATAATTAATGTTTGAGAATATGCCTGATTATTTGTGAATTAAGAAATAAGAGATTTTAAAGATAATTAGAGTTTTGGAATTTTTATCATCATTCATTCATGTGTAATAGTGGAATCTAGTGTCTTGGTTATTTTCAATCTTGAAATCAAATTTAGAATTAAATTTTCTCTATTTTTAGTTTAAATAAGTCTAAAATCAATTGCTTTCACATGTCTCAACGAACCTTTTACTACCACTATCTAAAATTTGATCAGTCTGCGAGCCATAAGATACACAATTTTTTACGACCTTTTTACATTTTTTAATCATGCTAATTATTAGTTACTTATCTTCATGAAAATCATAGTTGTGTCAACATAAGATTGAAATATGTTCTAATCTCAAATAAACAAGGTTTAGAGCATAAGACTTATTGATTCAAAAAATATGGACAACTGAAAGACAGTGGAACACAAATATCCATTCTAGATTTTGGAGTTGGCTCAACAAGATCTCATACACAGATACCTTTATGAGATTATTATGATTTATTTCACATTGACGAGGTGTCAACTTGCAAATAACATATTCCTTACTCCTCTTTAAACTAACTAGTAGTATACAGATAAGCAGGTTCATCCCAAGGAAGAGTTGATCTAAAGTTGTCAATTCAATTTCGGAATAAGAATAATGCAAGACTATGGACAAATACCAATGCAAATATGAGGATGAAAATGATCAAAGACTCTTTCACAGTCATAAAACGTGAATCTTATTGACATAGCTAGTTTCTGCAAAGTATCTTGTTACTAACTACCCTAGAATAATTAGTAAAATCAATCCATTATTATCTCCTAAGTTCACCGGACACGGAAGCGCTTGACTACCGGATTCTACTTATCAAGTTTCCTAGAAGTACGCTCTCTAGGTGTGACTTATAAAAGTGCTTTATGTTTTATGAGATGCATGTGGTAATGGAATAATATGCAGGTGATATATGAGATGATGATGAATGGAGATGTGCAGATGATGGATGCAGTGGGCTCGCTGAAACTAGGGTTGTGAGCAGTCGTGAGGGGTATTGGGAATGTTGTAGCTTTTGATCCATTTTATAGCTTCATTGCTTCTTGTTCTAAAATCCTGCAGAATTACCTCCCCATCCCACAAAACTGACAGCAATAACCCATCTTCATGGCTGGTTTTACGGAAAAGTTTTACAAACTCAATCTTCCAAAATTCGATCAATGTTTCCCTGTTTATCTCAACTTCTAAAATAAGTCATAGACGACCAACCCTGCCTTGTACACAACCCTAGGGTTCATAACCGGCAAGAGAAAGGTGCAGTCGACTACAGCTGCAGTTGGTCACCTTCTTGGTGCCAAAACTTGACCCAACCTACACGAGTTTGAACCAATGTTTTCCTATCCCATTCGAGATCAGAATGTAGCTCATATCTTTAGACTCATCTGACCCATAACTTGATGTTGATGAAACTTGGTTCAGCGACAAGAATAATGGTGCATCACTTCAGTTCCACTCCTTTCTAAGTTTAAAAGCTTTGGTGGTTCAGGCATTTTCTCGAATAACTGCTATGCAGTTTATGGGGATAAAGAAGATATGTGCATTCTGTTGATTTCTAATCTTACTGTATCTCCTTCCCTGCATATAATTCAAATATAAAACAAACCCATTCTTCCCATTTATTTAAGGACTCAAATACTGCCTTCGATTTTCTACATCCATCTCTCAAAAGACTGGCAGACAACATTTTTTCTACCTGTTTTCCCGAGCTTAAACTCTGTCCAAAATGGTACTGCACAGAAACTCATTTTCCTAATTTTATGAGAACTCTAAAACCTTTATTATCTCCTTTGTTCATCACCATCTTCAATGGTAAAATAATGAACTTAGTCTCGGCATTTTCTCACAAAACAGAACCCAAACTATCACAAACTCGTACCATCCCATTTCCAATGGATGTCTATCAATCTCTCTTGGACCCTTGACGTAAGACTTGAGCTTGTTGGCATGAAGGAGCTTAGTGATGCACTTGTTTGGTTTAGTGGGAACTTGGAATACAACTGAACTGGGTAGTAATAGTGCTTGACTCGACCTAGTTGCTGCCTAAGATAAATTCTCATAAACATTTTATTGGCAACCCTGAGTAAGAATTGTGTCTTCCTTCAGTGATTTCTGTATTTGAGAATTCAAAACCTTCTCAATTTACTCCAAAGTTGCAAAGAAATGAATTAAGCTCTGGTTTCTCTTACAAAATAGAAACAAGCGTAATATACACTAATTTACAAGAGAAATAACAAAGAAAGCATAAACAATAGATAGTAAATCAAGGTGTTTAAGACACCTATCAAATTCCCCCACACTTAGACTTTGCTAGTCCTCGAGCAAACTAAATTAAACTAAAATAAAATACAACTCCATTTCGTTGGGGATACGGTTATACTTAGCATGTATAACAAGCCTTTAAACCCCTAGGTGTCCCTAGTGGACGAGTTATAGTCTCGTGAGGGTTTACAAGAGATATACCCACAAAACCTATACTCCAACTCATAGCTACTTTTGAACGATAGAGGATAAACACTAAACAAGCTATTTAGTTGGCATCTAATCCCGACTCAGCTGAAATATACCTCATCGTCAAAAAAAATTCCATCTACTTAGAAAGGCTAGTATTTATCCTAAATTGTTCAAAAATCTCTAAAAGTTAGAGTTTTGTATACGTCAATTTTTTCCTTATGGAACCCTACCCCCACATTTAAATCAAACATTGTCCTCAATGTTCCAAACCATTGCAAAAATAATAAGAGGAATACTTGAAAAACACAAGGAAGAAAGAATTGGAATTATTCACCTGATTGACGCATACGAGTATTGTTCAAAACAGATTCCCCATATATCAACAATTTGAAAATTTTGGGGTCCACCCACAAAATAATCTGCACATATAGTAATAGCTTCATAAGAATATTAGCAAATAGTGGGGAAAATGAAATTATCATCCCACGAAAGTCATCCCCACACTTAGTCTTTTCTACACTCGGAAATGTATACAAAACATAAGTGGAAGACGCTTCTATTCGTTCCACTTGGCAAACCTGCATGGTCTTAGACTCAAACACATATGGTGGATACTTGGAAGCAAGGAATTCAGATAAAACTTTTGAAGCACACAATTCCAATCCCAAATGAGGTATTTTCCTAAAAGATGGATTACCAACTCTGTGAGAAACTACAAGTTTTAGAGGATCATCATTAGATGGAGATTCATGTAAATGGTTAGACAAACCTTGCAAAACCTCATGTGTTACGGGATCCTCGGTACTACTGGATAATTCCATTCCCATATCACAAATATCATCATTCTTACTCAAACTCTTGTTAAGACATTCACTAGTTTCTTCCATAACCAAGTCATCCTCATCGAAAAAGAAATCAAAATCTTCCCCAAGAAAATCATCGTAATCCTTACGTTCTTCGTTACAAGTTGACTTCTCATTCAAAGTATCGACTATCCCTGGATTTGGGGTAGGGTGCACAAAGAAGTCATAATCATCATCGCTCTCATACACAACATAAGTCTTACCATCAATAATTATAGTGTTTCCTAGACTAAACTTCTTCCTTTTGAATAGGAGAATGATCATTATGATCATGAGTTGAGCTAGTAGCACCGTCATTATCATATTTTCCAAAGGTTCATCATCCTCGGAATCTTCTTCTTGGGGCTCTTCTCCATTATCCACACGGCAGTTAACCTCCATATGTATGGCTCTAGAAATTGCTTGAAGAGTCTTTTCTGTTGCTCCCTCTTCTTCCAATTGCTCATATTATTTAAAGAGTTTCTTTATGTTAACACGTTTTCCGCTACTACTCACAATAGGTTCTCTAGACCATGTCTCTTCCCGTTGAATGGGTAAAAGATCATAAGTACGATCCAGAATAGGTCTAGATACACAATCATAAGGTTCACTTGGTATGAAACTCGACACATTGGGAGTTGAGTTAATATGCTTCCATGCATGGTTGGAAGTTATTGTAAGAGTGAGACTGAAAATCAGAATTATTACCATTATATGCATGGTCTTGTGAACCATATATGTTGTTTCCGAAAGGATACATCTTGAAAATTATGCACACAACTCGTTTAGAGACTTACCTCTTGTTACCAATTGTGCACACGCAAAAAAAAAATGATTGTACCTGAAAAATAAGATTCTAAAAGGATAAATTAGTAAAAGCCAAGAATAAAGATTAAATGCAAAAACAAAAAATTAAATAACAACTTAAACTACCGACTGTCCCCGGTAGCGGCGCCAATCTTGGCGAGGTGTCGAACTCGCAAATAATATATTCCTTACATCTCTTTAAACTAACTAGTAGTATACGGATAAGCAGGTTCATCCCAAGGGAGAGTTGATCTAAAGTTGTCAATTCAATTTCGGAATAAGAATAATGCAAGACTATGGACAAATACCAATGCAAATATGAGGATGAAAATGATCAAAGACTCTTTCACAGTCATAAAACGTGAATCTTATTGACATAGCTAGTTTCTGCAAAGTATCTTGTTACTAACAACCCTAAAATAATTAGTAAACTCAATCCATTATTATCTCCTAAGTTCACCGGACACGGAAGCGCTTGACTACCGGATTCTACTTATCAAGTTTCCTAGAAGTACACTCTCTTGTGTGACTTAAACAAGTGCTTTACGTTTTATGAGATAAGGTTTCTCCTAGTGATGAATTCAAAGGCTTGAATCACCTACTAGTGTCATTCAATACATACAAATATTTAACAAAATCCCATTGCCAATACTCATATAGTGCTACTTGTATTTAGGTTTTCTAGACAATTACGAGTCGAAGAATTCCCAAATTAGCATTAGAAGTATCAATCAACCATTCAATTTGCAACTTAAAAGATTCAAGAATAATTCATATAACAATATTGGCACGGTATTGAATAAGCAATAACAAATAAATTGCAAGAAAACAGGCTATTTTAAAAATCAATTTGAATTCATGTCTGGACGTTGAAGTTGTCCCTAAACAGGTTTATTCTTAGTGGATTCACACAGTAAACTAAAATCATAAGTCAAGTTATGCGAATGAAGATCATGACTCAAAAAAAAAAATGTACACCTTTGAAAATCAATGATCGGTCAGGCTGGATGCTTTGGCATAATCTTGATTAATCTATTTATCTAGTGCGATTAGATTTCTTTCTTCTTATTATTTTATATATCTTTGTTGTTCTTGGTAGGAAAGAAACAAAGTTAGTGGGAGAGGAGAGCGAAACCCAAAGTACTTGCGAAGCCGCCATGTATCTTGCTACTTCAATTAACCTACAAAAGAAACCTAATTTCCATCTTATTGCTTAACCTTATATCCATTCAACAAAAAATAAGTTTAGAGAAACATGAAAACAAACGCACATAACCTGAGATTCTGATTTGGGGATTTCAAAATTTTCGGGGGTTTAATGGAAACCCAATAGATATCATAAGGTTGCTTAGCATTGTTTGTTCGGTTAAGAGTGGAAGATGGAAAATCATCGAATGGACTTAAAACCCATTATCTTGGTCTTCCTCGTGAGAGATAAAGAGTTTTCGTTGATCATTTAATGGGAGAGTGTCACGATGGAATTTAAGAGATCGGGGAATGTATAATACTGCTCTATTATAGCTGAACACCATTAGATTTAAAGAATAAGATGAAACCTAGGTGGGGGAAGAAAGATCTTATGCACCAGTTAGAAAAATGGATATATCTCAGCCGCTCCATGACACACCAAACACTTCTGTTTTGAAAGCATAGAAAATTTATGTATTCAGACGACAAAATACAGTAGTTGGGAACGACTAAGGGTCTATTTGGCACATCAATATTACCAATGCAAGGTATTACCTATTAGATGTAGTAGCAATGCCATGAATTTGAACTACATGTTAAATCCAATTACAAATATAATAAAAATTATAAATACAAAATAAAGTGAAAAATTATATGAATTTTAAAAAAAAATGTAAAAAGAGAAGGAAATTTTCTAAAAATATAAATAGAGAAAAAAAAAACTAAATAAGATTTTTTTAAAAAAATAGGCATATCTGTTATAGTGAAATCAAAATTCAAATAGGTTTGATTTATTCAATCTAAAGGGAAACCCAATAGGCATATCTGTTAGAGGCAGATTGGTATCAAAAGTCTTCACTTAGGATGAAGCAAGTCTTAGGCTGTAAAGGACGTCGGCTGAGGGAATCAATTGCGTAGAGCCTTACGAGCTTCACGAGACGTAAAGAGCACGACTACAACTGAGTTGCTTGGAAGGTGAATTCAGTTTCAACCACATTCCAATATAAAGTCTGATAGTAGGCTAGTATCTGTAGAGGATTAATACAATTTGGTGTTCAAATCTGGACGAGGTCTCAGGGTTTTTCTGCAGGTGCAGTTTTCCTCGTTCACAAAACTTATGGTGTCTTGTGTTTTTCCTTTTTGTATTATATTGTTTTATCTTTATAATAGGATTAACACAAGTAGTACGTAATTAATCTTTGCAGATAATTAAGCCCATACTAATTATGATCTATTACGAGACTTGTTCTTGTATAATTCGTTCTTGAAAGATTGATAACAAGTTACATACTTGACACAATTTAGATCCTCTTTATTCGGATACGACCAGATTGATCTTGGATATTGATTTTTGAGATTGTCCAATTACTCGTCCATACAATCATGTTCACGGACTTTAGTGTCTTGACTTTTTGATTATGAATAAAAAGAGATGTAAACTCTATATACATATTATCAAGGATCTTTAATTAGGTCTACTTACAATTGTATTAGGTTTTGTTCGTACAGGTTGTCGAACGAAAAAATTTGTGGTGTACTTGGCACCCTCTCATTTTCACTCAGTACCACGACTGAAGGTGTGGTACTCAGTACAATAGATGTAGTGCTCAGCACTAAGAAAGTCGTGGCACTCAAGAACGTCATAGAGTCCAACTAGCATAGTGCTTAACATTGAGAAAACACATCCGGTCCTGAAAGGTACTATGGCACAGGCCTAACACTCAGTACCAAAGCCACCCGAGACCTAGGGGTGACACTATGGATCCAGGGTCTGTCTAAAGACCCGTAATGACACTAAGGAGTCTTTGGTTTAACGGAGGTTATACTCAGAGCAAGGCGACCGAGGATCTTCGCCTCAGAGCTATAGAGACTCTTTAGGACGATTGAGTCTATCTGTTCAGATAATTGGTTTTCTTCGGCTTTGAGATAGCTTCTATTCATTCAGAAGTCGAATCTCGTCTTGAACCTTTGTTCTAGATGGATTTTTGGGCTTTATCTTGATCAAACTGTGCTTAAGTTTGGACACTTCTTTGCATAGCCTGATAAATGACGGTACTCATGGTCTTGAGTACTTGGACTAGGTTGGGCGTTTGTAAAAATGACGCTTGGACTCTAAAAGTCAGCATCTACACCAATGTAACAATAATTTGTGAAGACAACTCAGCGTGCATAACACAAATTAAAGAAGACTACATCAAGGGTGATAAAATTAGCATATTTCACTGAAATTATTTTATAATGATCACCTCCATAAGAATAACGAGATTGATATCCAAAAGAACAACGAGATTGAGAATTATCTTGATCTATTCCCCAAGTCCTTATTAATCAAGGTATTCCGGAAGCTGGTTTAAGGAAACATAATACGCCACACGTACAAGCAAACAAATTAACAAGAATTTTGTTCGGAGGGAATTTTTGAACTATAATGCACTGTACACTTTTTTTTCTACGTCAAGGCTTTATTCCATTGGGTTTTCCTTGTGAAGGTTTTAATGAGGAAGCATGTGCATATCCAACACTGATCTAAGATGAGTTTTTGTAATCTTTTTCTTTCGTCCATTGGGTTTTTCCGTCAAGGTTTTAATGAGTCAACATTCTTATATTAGTGGTCATCCAAAGGAGAGTGTTGTATATCAGTGCCTATTAGGCCGATAAACATAATTTAATCGGGATGAACTTAACTTAGTTATGTTGATCTACTATGGACATATTCACATCTATATCAATGTGGCAAGTAGATATTCGCTATGTAGCATGCATTTGGGCCTATATATAAGCATGGTGTATTGGTCGATCAAATATAAAAACAACAACACTTATGTTCTATCTTTTACTAGTATGCGTACTTAGTTATCATCGTAATACTAGTTCTGTTGTTTTAATATACAACTACAATACTTTTAATTAATAGTTAGTGAACAAATAAAATATAATCAAACTGTAATAATAGTAGAAACATGAAATTATCATGCGACTCTTAATGAAGATAGAGGGTGAATGAGTTGGAGCAAAGATATTATGAAGATTTCAGCGTTATAAAGATTTGGTTCGTGAATCCCTCTTTTATTTACCCAGCATACATTAGGGGGTAAAGTTAGACTCAACATGGCTGATTTGGTGGGATTATAAATCTAATAAAAACAACAACATGTTTAAAGGAATTCTATCAACTAAACACACCACGAATTGCAGTTCTACCAAATCTCCTGGTCCCATAAATTCCACCTTCAAAATTCCGCAACCAAGCATATCATTAATTAAAATTTTCCTACTCATTTTTTTTATTCTCCCCACATACCACATAAAAGTTGATCCCACACAAAAAAAAAAGTTCTCATATAAAGTCACTTTAGTAATCTGAAGCTTGGGCTTTACATCGACTAATTTATAAGAAACCTTTTTTGAGGCATACTGATTTTTTTTTAGGCATACTAAATGAAAAATCACACCCAATATTTCACTTAGCAATCTGTATGGACAACTCCAATATAATTCTAAGAGAATCAACTAGACAGTCAGACTCAATCAATGGAAATTATATCCAAGAATTGTATCTCTGTTTCACAATGTAATCAGCAAATCAAACAGATAGAAATCCGTGAGCCTGATTATTATGTGAAACAACTTGAACGGTACCAAATACCAATGTTCAAGTGTCAATCAATTTATATCAACAACAAAAGGTTGGATTATTTGATTGAACTACGCACAACCTGTGATATTTCAATTATATAAACAAATATAATGCGGAATAGAAATAACACAGACACCATAAATTTTGTTAACGAGGAAACCGAAAATGCAGAAAAACCCCGGGACCTAGTCAAGATTTGAACACCATACTGTATTAAGCCGCTACAGACACTAGCCTACTCCAAGTTAACTTCGGACTGGAATGTAGTTGAGCCCTAACCAATCTCACACTGATCAAGGTACAGTTGCGCTCCTTACGTCTCTGAATCCCAGCATGACTCCACGCACTTGATTCCCTTAGCTGATCTCACCAACAACTAAGAGTTTCTACGACCCAAATCTGTCTCCCACAGATAAACCTATGAGTTTTGTTCCGTCTTTTGATAAATCAAGGTGAACAGGAACCAATTGATATACCGGACTTATATTCCCGAAGAACAGCCTAGAAATATCAATCACCTCACAATAATCTTAATCATATGGTAGCGAAACAAGATATTGTGGAATCACAAACGATGAGGCGAAGATGTTTGTGACTACTTTTTATCTTGCCTATCGGAGATTAAATCTCGAGCAAATCTTAGAGAAGATAATACTAAATCACGATAGAAAACAGCAAGATCAGAACACGCAACTACAGAGAAAATAGTTGTCTCTTGTTTCACAATCCCAATGAAGTCTTCAAGTCGTTAACCTACAGGGTTTCGTGAAAAACCTAAGGTTAAAGGAGAATCGACTCTAGTCGCAACTAGTATCATACAGGAGGTGTGGGGATTAGGTTTCCCAGTTGCTAGAGTTCTCCTTTATATAGTCTTCAAATCAGGGTTTGCAATCTAAGTTACCTTGGTAACAAAGGATTCAATATTCATCGTTAGATGAAAACCTGATTAGACTCAAGCTAATATCTTTCAACCGTTAGATCGAACTTAGATTGTTACACACAAATGAAAAGTGACTTCATTTAGATATGAGTAACTGTACCTAAACGTGTGCACCTTTGTTGGCTCAACAATAGTTAACCGAAGTTAGCCATATGAACACTTTCATATCAACCTTATTCATCTTAACCATAACTAGTTCAAATGACTCAAATGAAACTAGTTCTAGAGTTGTTCAATTGTTTATATTCTCGTAGAAGTATACAAGACACAATTGAAGCAAAATTGATTTTGATTCACTCGAATCAAGTCATGAACATTATAGACACGGTTTGCAAGAGATTGCATTCCTTATTATATAAATGTATTAGTTCATGAACAAACCGATTTTAGAACATTATCCACTCGGGTATGCAAATGGGTACGCATACCTAAATGGCTGGACTAAGTTTGGGTTTGCCTGTACTCGAACTGGTACGTATACCTTCCAAACTCAGCAGAAATTCCTGGACCTGAACCTCACGCCAGTACGCGTACCGGTATGCGTACAAGGTTCCCGGACTTTCACCAAACCAAACAGTACGCATACGGGTATGCATACCATGGTTCCTGGACTTGGATTATATATATGCAAGTACGCATACTATGCTTATATCCAATTGTTCTAAACTCTCATTTCAATCATTGAAACATTCTCGGAAGACGACAATAGCTGTCTCACACAAACTATTAGCTTCAAAGCAATTTTCAAGTGATCGAATGATCAATACGAAACATTCTGAGTCTACATCAAATGACTGTCTCACACAAATCATGTAAGATATTACCAGGCGATTTTCACATGATCATCTTTAGACTTTCGTCAAGAATATAATATGAACTTGGTTAAAGCGAAAGCTTACCAACACATATTTCGAGAAATATGTAAGCGAGTTAAACTCAACTCAAAATATCAAATGTGTATAATTGAAGTCTATATAGTTATACGACTTTTGTCTCAAATAGGAGATAGAGTAGATAGACTTTTGAGTGATAAATGAGTTCAAGTCTCCACATACCTTTTGTTGATGAAGTTCCACAAGCTCTCCTTAGTAGTTCTTCGTCTTCAATCGATAAATGCCGTGAAGTCTAATGCTCAACTACACTTTCTATCCTAATCCGAGACTTAGCTATAAGTAGACTAGAAATCAAGACTTATAGTTTTGGATACTAAACTTGACAACAAGCTTGAGATAGCAACGCTTGCGAGTTTGACCGAGCAGTGCTCTAACACTAAATGATGATACCATCTACAGTATGTTTATAAGGGGTGTCCTAGCAATTGGTAGATTACTAAGTTACCCTTAATTATTTTAAATTACTTAAACCTAAACTAATCAAAATCAAGATCAAAAACATAAACCTAAACTAATCAAAACCAAAATCAGTTAAATTATTCTTCTCTTATTCTCCCTCTCAATCTGTTTGAAATTTTTTTCGTCGTCGATTAATCGTTCGCTCATAAATCTTAGATTGTTGATTAAAGTCACAACTGTAAAATCAGTAAAACGAAGTGTTGCGCTAGAGATATCAAACTGTCACAAAATCCCTAATTGAACCTACCTTCTTTATCATTTTTTTGTGTTTCAGAAGGACAGTTCGGCTGATACACAAATATCAATTTTGAGCCGAACCTAGTTTATAGTTTAAAAAATCATTAAGTTCGGTTGATTCGATTTTGTTATATTTTCAGCCGAACTTTTGACTTGAATAGGTTCAGAGATTCATTGATGTTCGGCTGGTTTTGGTATTGCTAAATTTTGAGCCGAACATTATACTGTAAGTCGCCTCTTAAACTACAAAGAATAAACTTAAGGTTCAGCTAACTATTAGACGAGTTCGAATGAGCCGAACCATAAACAAAAATTCAAATACTTGGGTTCGGCTTTAAATTTATAATCCGAATGGTTCTTCGCGCGTAAAGTTCGGCCTTTAGTTTTCAAAGTTCGGCCTTTAGTTTTCAGCCTGTAGTAGGGTGAAAACTGATTCTGCTGGAAATGGTAAATTGGGTGTGCCGCCGAGAAACGAATCTAAACCCTAAACAAATGTACTGCACATGAGTACTTTAGATTCGAGAGATTAATCTGTACAATCCTGGCCTAAACTAAGAAATGGCCGTTCCAGTCTTGCTTCGGTCACAAAATGAAAGAGAAGGGTTGATCTTAGGGAGGGAAGCGAAGAAGGTGTTGAGATCAGAATGCTGAACTATGAAGGTGTGGTTGTTTTATGACTTGTATCAGAATGTGGAACTTGCTTGCGGAATGTAAGCTGTAAGTTCTTGGTGTTTTCTGGATACTTGTGTTAATAACCAAAGCTATCGTTGGTTGAAATAGATTGAAAACCTATTTATACAAGTCATATTTGAACACACTGATCTCGTAAGAAGTGGAGGTGGTTAAGTAGTGGAGAAGTGGGGATCGTGTAAAAGTGGTGAAAACCATGTACCTGTCATGAAGGGAAGACCGGTCAGCTTTACACCCACTACTCCTTTACTGCTATCAACCGTCCGCCTTTCCTGACACTTTCTCATAATGGGCGTGTTGCACGCCGCATGTTGTAAACCGCCAGACCAATACCCTGGTGAACATCCCCCAGTTTGTGACATGTTTGATGTCTCGAGTATTTTCGTGGAAAATATATAGCAAGTTGTTGAGTGGATATTTCTTGCAAGACCTAATTATTTTGACCAATCACGCGCAAGCAAAACGGCGGGCGGTCATATTTGAGCAGCTGCCAGGAGCTATCCATGTACATTAAAGATGTGGTAGTCGATCCCTATAGGAGAATGATGGCTGGTAGCCATTTTGACATCCTATTGGTTTGACCAAATTAAATCTAAACCGGTTAAATTGGCTAGCCAAGTTGGATAGCTGAGATGATTTGCATAAGTTTGTGTTAATTCATGAAATTTCGTAATCAGAAAATTCAGATGTGAGACCCTCACTAATACTACTGTAGAATTCTCATACAAACTCGGATTTTGATGATCTGCCCACCTATTCTTATCATAAAATAATTTCCTATCTTGTGACGAGGGAATATTTAGGTTTTGATCTCGTTTAGGAGGTGAAAACAGCCCGACAGTAAAGACTCAGGAAGAATTCAGGAGGAATTCTGTCAGTTTTCAGCCATGACCTAGCTCGCCTTTTAAGCTGTATCTTTTAGCTCGTTAATCCAATTGATGTGATTTTTTAGTATGTTATACTAGACATCCATACGAAACCTTTGGCATGTACCTCATACTCAAATTATTTACCAAATGCTCCCAGCTGTTCGTCCAATCTTTGGTGACCTTTTGGATATCGTCCGATCAAGTTGAAGAGATATGATTGGTCAAAGCCAAAGACGGGCTGCCGGACACCTTTAATTAAAAGTGTAGGCTGCGTCTTTGGAGAGATTTGATTGGCTGATGGGAAAGAGGAGACCGCGGACAACAAAAATAGAATGAGGAAGGCCGGCCAAAGGAGGCTCGAGTTAGGGCAAATTG
The DNA here is from genome assembly GCA_023531105.1 of Papaver atlanticum. NCBI lineage: Eukaryota > Viridiplantae > Streptophyta > Magnoliopsida > Ranunculales > Papaveraceae > Papaver > Papaver atlanticum. The sequence goes on along the minus strand of JAJJMB010017545.1, from coordinate 2,459,599 downwards.
GCCGACCAAGTGGCGCGGCCAAGCCCTTTATGGCACGGCTTCTAGTCACGGTTTCCTCTTTTCCCGTTTATGGTAGGATTTGCTCCTACTAGTTCCATGATGGATCAATTTCCTAGTTTGCTTAGGTTTAGTCTCGACCAATAGGGATCGAGATATTGCGCAGACCGCAAAAACCTACTTTTTGTAAATTGATAAAATTAGGTTAGAAAATTGAATTTTGCGAGCTGACACAAAATTAATCAATTTCGGTGAGTTTTGCGTGTTGACACAAAATCACTAATTTTTATCTCAGAGCGTAGGCGCAGCGTGTCTCTAATTGAGTATTTTCATGCACATCTTAATCCTGACATCTTCGGGAAACTCATGCTGCTCAGCTGCGAACGAAGATTAGTTGTCATATCATGTCAATATTAAGAGTTCAGCCATGGACATAGCATAGGGAAAATGCTCAGCAAGCCATGCATTTAGTGAATAATGCAGGTGGGAGATTAATAAAATTTATAGAATACTTGGGATTGTTGCTACATGTACCAATATTATTCTAAATAAATTTCACAGGTATTAAACTACATAGTTCATCTGTAAGCAGAGAGGTATAGACACTCATCAGCTTCTTGGCAGCTCTACTTCTTTGCAGAAAGCAGGTATACAAAATACAGGGTTTTACAATTTTATCCCTGAACTAAAAACCACCATCAACACAACCGAACCCAAAACAGATCTCCAAAAAATCAAAAAAATTGATGAATTCAACCCAGAAAGGAGACTAAACATGTTATACAACTATACTATGTATTATTAGCATAATGTTCCTCATCACCCATTTTGAATCATAAAATTCTCAGATTTCTCATAAATCTCTAAAACTTAGGGGTTTTTTCACTTCTTCTTCCTCTCAAAACCCCAAACTCTCTCACAAAAAACAATTTTTTTTTACTAATTATTTAACTTTAATCAATCTTAAACAACACTAATTAATCACAATCATTAACATCTAATTATTATCATTAACACCAATTAAATAAGGGTATACCTGCCATTATTAAAAATGGGTGGATAAGAGGTGATGGTCTTTTTTATCTAATGACCCTATTTTGTCATCATTTGGTATGCCTCAAAACAGGTTTCATTTATAATTGGCCTTTAACACCTAAAGCCAAATGGGTCGAGACTCGGCTAATCTTCATTACTGAAGGCAATGTATGTTATAAACATGTAATTATGTTAAGAATATCTAGGGTGAATCTCGTTTATTACTGGGATGCCTTTGTGTCTAGCCTTATAAATAGAGGCTCTAATGTTTGTCTATCATACACATTAATAAGAATTTCTCTCTACTTCTCTCCCTATTTTCTTTCTCCTTCTCTATTTACAAGACGTTATCAGCACGTAACTCTAACCACTAAGATGTAGATAATAATCGTTACTTTTTGTCTTTATGGATCGATTTTCTCTTATTTTCATAATATTCTATCTAGAACCCTAACTTTTTTTTTTTTTTGTGGTCCGTTTCTTTTCTTTCTTATTTACATCTAAGTTTACATGTCAATCGGTAACATGTACTTTACATCTAAGTTTACATGCCTTTTCTTAAATATCTATCGATTTGGCTCGGTATTAATAGTCATTATCGGATGATATCATAAAAAGATATGTTTTTTTCACCTCTAAAATACTTACTGTTCTCTTTTGGGGATTGGATTGACACCCTAATAAACCAATACATGGAATACATATCATCAACCCCTATGCGCTAAGCCGACCACACCAGAGTTATTTAGTTTTATGCCGTCTTTTGACTAATTAATAGAGAAGTTATAAATACAATCACCACAATTATTCCTAATTGGTTAAGACTTTCTGAAAATTATGTAACAGCTAAAAGGATTTTCCGTTGAGTGTATCTGTTAGAACATTTTGTATGATAAGTTGATTCATATTTTTGCTCAATGATGTTGTCCAGTTCCGATGAGAAAAGGGCACCAATGGCGATACTCTTCAATTAACGGTGGCACAAGCATATGCCCAGGTATACAGTAAAAACTCTATTGGTATTTTCTCTCCCAAGTCTTCTTGTACGGTGTATTATATAGTATATCAATGATTTTTCTATATAAATCTATATAAACTAGATTTTGCGCCCGTGCGTTGCACGGGCCTAGATATTAGAGAAAGGTATGTTTTGGTGCTAGCTATGGATTCAAAATTTGAAACATGAAACAAAACAAAATTAGGCAATAAAAATATTCAATTACTAAAAATTATAATATTAAAAGTAGTCATTTAAGAAATGTGCAAACAATCCATTTGACATAAGTGTATTTTGGAGCCATCGACTTTCATGGGATTCAAAATTCCATGACCAAATTTTGCAGACGATGGTAACAATCCATTTACTGGACAAAGACGTCTTATTTTTACCCATACCAAAGTTTCCATATTTTCTGTAAATTGTGTACATGGTTTAATTTGTATCAAATTGTATTCTCTAAAGGGAAAATAAAAATTCAATTAATTGTCCTAACTATAGGAAACACCATCAAATCTGCAATCATGCGTCCTCGCAAATATAATGCGTCCTCCCAAATATAATATGCGGTATGTGTAAAAATCTATCTCATCGCTAGACTTGTGCAGTTGGAAACATCCTCTAATAAATGTATAACAAACCGTTCAATGTATACGTACGTAGTGAAAGCATAAACCATCCAAGTGGGGAACCCGAAACCCGTCAAAGGAATCGTCTGCATCTAAAATTTGCGACCGCCATACTAAGTACATACATATTGGGTATTATTCTTTCTTTCTGAACACCTGATCATTAATCACAAAAGACCAACATCAAAATAAACAACCCAAAAAATATCTAAAGAGAAAGAACAACAACGAAAGGCTAAAAGGCGAAGAATAAGATCCATGAAAGAAATATCGAGGACAGCTATGCAAAGGCCCTCACACAACAGTAACAAATGACATCCTTGGTACCTTTAATTTTCAATACCAAATTCAATCAATTGTTGGCGACTAAAGAAAACCGATCAAATAATATTAAATGTATATACAAAAAATGTTTAAGTAATATCAACTGTTGGTGACTAAATAACTACCTATCTGAAAACGATCTTTCCCCTTGTATCAGACGTCAACATTTTGAATGCTACTACCACCTCTTCCACGGTTAAAAAGTAGTATGAGACATGAATGAGGCTATAGCATTACAGAGGTAATATTGGCTCCACTATCTAACAATGCATAAGATTGTGATAAGAATTACATGGATTAAGTTATTTAAGAAAGATCAACCTATTTTCCATCTACAGCAGAGGTATAAGGAAACTGTTTTGCAGAGGTAAATTTAAGAAATAGAGGCCAATACAAAAGATAATTACCTAGTATCCGGAGGCATAACTATCAACATCCAAGAAAGGGGCAATTATTCTCAATCCTATACCATTAGCCATGTACCAATTCCACCGTCCAAACCAATATAGTTCAAATGTTATTTTGCAGCAGCCACCTGAAAGATTCAACAATATAAATAAAACTCATGTCTTGAATCACTTTTTTTTCATTAGATAAAATAGTTCGGCCAAGATTAAACTACAAATACAGGCATATTAAGCAAATCTTTCAATTCAAAAAACATAATTAGAACAAAAATACAAAAATGGTTAGGGTTTATTGATTAAGATAAACAAAGACGTAGTCACATAAAAAAAATTAGGGTTAGGATTTACCAACAAATTTCGAATCGTATTTGATTACATATCCTTTTGAGCAAATAACGTACCTGGAAAATAAAATCAAACACAATAGGGTTAGGGTTTACCAACAAATTATGAATCATGTTTGATCCTTTTGAGAATTGCATGGTAAAAGAATTAGTCCCCTTTCTCTGTCAAAGTATATCACCTGCGACAGCAAAACAAAAATAAATCAACAGTAAATCGAAGAAAAAAAACAAAGAAAATTGAGAAGAAGAAAGGATGGAGAAGAAAAGAGAAGCGGTGAATGAAAGAGAAAAAGGTTTGAGAGAAATAAAATATTTTTATAAATCGGTGTTCCCAGACGTATTTTTGGTGGTGTGAATAACAGGGCCATCCTATTGGCTATAATATATCCCGGTGGGGCCAGAAGCTCTCAGAAGAAAGCTTTATTCAGCTTTTAACCACAACAGAGGAAATTCACCTGAAATCATATTATTATTAATTATTGGATGATTAGATCGACAATATTTTCTTCTTTTGTCGACTCGATTTTGATAAATCATCCAAACCAATTAGTCGGCAATATTTTTTTCCTCTTTTGTCGACCTGATTGTTGTTAATCGTCAAAACCAATTGGTATTGGTTTACTTCATCGATTTTATTTTTTTCTATTGAGAAAAAAAAGATTAAAAAAAAAATACCGAAGAGGGATGGTTTGCAGTTTCTATTTCCCTAGTGAAACTGTAATCACCAAAAATTGAGGTTATCGCAATTAATTTACATGCATGGTTGAAAAACCTGCGGCCAATTTAATTTGGTATCCTTGTCCGTTGTACAAGGATCATGTGATTTCTTGCCATGGTTTCTTCTTTTTTTTATATAAGAAACCATACATCGACCACAAAGTGGATTTTTCCATTGTGATGACTAAAACGACGATTTTTTTTTATACGAGAGTTTGATAAATCGTATAAACTAATTGGTGCTAATTTTCTCCAACGTTTCCATAAGATTGGCATATTTTCTAAAAAATTTCCAATAAGGAGTGAGTTTTTCAACCAATAATGGATTATTTTTTTCAAAGTCGATAATGACAATGATTTCTTTGTTTTCTTAAAAAGAATCATATAAGCCAATTGAAACTGGTTTCTCTCTAAATCCTAGAAGGATGAGATGTCGTTATCATGTATTCACAATTGCAAACATTAATGAGACGGAAAATTGCTGCATTCCTGAGGGATATTTAGCAATTTTTGGTTCCCTTGTATTATTCTCCAAAATTTTGAAGTTGTTCCACTTGTAGTTGAAATTGGACACTAAAGATCAAAGGGTGCGCACCCGGCTTGTTAGCCTATATAATTAGTCCTTGAGCGGCTTAATTGATCTTTATATAAATTTCTTTTGCTAACATAAGTGTCCATAATTTTATTTTAATTTTATTTTTTTGGAGAGTTCGCATATTTTATATGCTTTTGTACCAATTAATTTTGGGTTCCAAACATAATCCATGGTTGATGTTAAATATGAATGTCTATTAAGACTATTTTTTTAATGTCAAAAGACATATTTTTTTAATAAGTATATGTCTCGAATTAATCGGATAATACTTTATGAAACTTGTTTTCATATATGAGATAAAAGAATTTCCGCCATAATCAAGGGGGACTATACACTACCGGACGTTGGTGTTCATTAACTTAAAAGTTATGTCAATTTCTCTCCCATCACTCAAATCGATTAAGGCTGTCATTATATGATTGGCGTGAAATTTCGCATTTTTATTTTATATAAGCTTTGCCTCTTCAGAGGAAATACAGTTACATCTAACAGATAAGTAGCATTCTATAAGAGGCTACAGGTAGTGCTCTAATTGAGTGTACCAAATTTACATTCTCAAATATAATATCATCTCACTTGAAGATGAGGAGATTATAATGCCCCCAAGCGTCGGTACCAGTAATTGATTGAATTTTTTAATATATGCATGCATTTGAGAATTATATGGGATCATAGTAAGCTAATATGATTGTCGATTATTCGCGGTAGCTACTGAAATAATAAAAGATGGCGGTTGTTGACCCCTCTGCGAAGGAGTATCGAAATTCGTGATTGGTAGGAACAAAATCCAAATTATATTGGATTGAAATCTCTTAAATAACGCAATATTTGGATCCAAGACTTAACACCTTAACCGTACAAGCCTGAATTCTAAAAATAATAGGTTGGTGTAGTCTTCATGCGTTATTTAAGAAATATGATCGTTGTAAAAACTATTTGAGGGTTTCATTTTTATTTTCTCAAACCCTAGGATTGATTCAATTAATTTTTGTTCTCCATGTATGATGTTTTTGGCGTGGTAGTCCTTGAAGGACTCAAATTTCATTTACACAACAAATATGGTTGGGGACATATTCAAATTTGTAATCCTTTTAGGATTCAAATTATATTCAGACAGCAACCTGACTGTGTCAGTGTTAACAATCCTTTATGTGTTTTTTAGAAACTTGGTACAAAACCAAAAAAATCTGGATTAATTAGTTGATGATGTCAACTTTGTAGGTCTCTTGAGGAGTCCTTGAAAACACAAAAATCTACGCTTTCGCGGCATAAATTCTATTTTCTTTTCTTTCTTAAATCTGCAGTTAGAATTATGCTAGTATAAACTCTTCTTTGATATAGACTAGAGTTATTATTTTGATGCTTGTTTTATGTAAAACTCATATAGTTGGGTTAGCATCCATAAATACGTCAAGAGGTGTACTCTTTTCCCTTCGTTTCAGGTTTTGTCCCATGTGGTTTTCCTGACAAGGTTTTAACGAGGCAACATTTCGCAGACGATGAATTTTTATCCAAAATGTTGATATTATGCTCTTTTTCCTTCGTCCAGATATTTTTGTCACATTGGGTTTTTAGTGGAAAGGTTTTAGTGAGGCAATTTAATTCAACATGGTGGTCATCCAAGGGGGAGTTGTATTAATTTTGGTTATTTGGTGGATTCCCACCATTAACTAGGTCATTTTGTTAGACCACATCAACATAACTATCTCCTATGAATTTGGATATCTTTCTGATCCATATAAGGTATGACTACAAATTTTGTACACCTATGGTACTGTAAATGCGTATTGGCACTTTGTTGAAGAAACTACATCAACTATTTCTGCAAATCATCTTCGAGAAGCTAGCAATCCAAGAAGCCTCAATGTATTCGAAGAAGCATGAAGACTTGAGAACACTACCATTAGAAGACTAACACAAAAGAAGACTTCATCAACTATCACATCTTCATGAAAGCATTGTTGTCTCCAGCATAAATTCGTTCATCAAAATTGGGAAATCTTGACTCGAAGATTTGCACGCCAAGATTTGACTAAAGCATTTATCAGGGGGAGCGCCATCATCAAATTAAGGTGCATTCATGGACTTTATCGTGTTGTACTCTTTTTCCTTCGTCAAGGTTTTGTCCCACTGGGGTTTCCTTGTCAAGGTTTTAATGAGGCAACATTTGTGTGTCGAAATCTTTTCTAAGTTTTCTCAATTGTACTCTTTTCCTTTCGATCAGGTTTTGTCCTTTTGAAATTTCCTGACAAGGTTTTGACGAGGCAATTAGCTTAGACACAATGTCACTAGGGGGAGTGTTATAAACATGTAATTATGTTAAGAATATCTAGGATGAATCTCGTTTATTACTGGGATGACCTTGTGTCTAGCCCTATAAATAGAGGCTCTAATGTTTGTCTATGATATACATTAATAAGAATTTCTCTCTACTTCTCCCCCTATTTTCTGTCTCCTTCTCTATTTACAAGAATGGACACCTATGTTGACACTTTTTACTTCTTTGAAATCAATAATCAAAATGTCCCAAATATGACAGAATTATGTCAACATTATTTCCTCACTATACTTAAGTCTTCTGAATATAAATACATCAATCCACTCCTGATCGCCAATCATCTTCAAAGAATTCACGTTCGTTCTATCTCTCATGGAGGAAGCAATTCAATTATGCAGAGCTCAAGAAAAAGTTTTCGTTAGGAACACAAATCACTTCCACTTGAAAGTGGGCGATTGGTATTTCATCCCTCTACAAGGACTCAGAAACAATCCAGTCCAGTTGACGACATGTAAGTTTGTTACTAGTTACTAGAATGTATCTCCTAGCTGTAATATTATATCTGTGATCGCAATCAAATGGAAACATTTTCATACAAGTTTTCAGATGTCGTGGGGCTTTTTACCGGCGCAAAGGTTTTATTGTTTCTTTTTTACTTTTATTGGCAAAACGTGATCAGGCTGGTGACCCATGAAATGAAATCATTCCAATGAGATTACACCACGTATAACTTGTCAGCAAATCAACTACCACTACCACTAGAACCAGAAGTCGTTGTGGATAATATTCACAACCTTATCAACACATCTCAATCTCTCTCGCTTTTTCCCATGACCATCCACCACTCATATTTTCATAGCCAATAACTAGTTTATGGTCATGCCATGTGGCCCATGAATATTAAGCGCTCTGCAACAAACAATCACCAACCAACTCGGTACATAGAAAGTTAAAAAACCTTTATCCGGAGCTCCATGCCTACTTTGCAGGGAGAAGCGAATTTGAACCATAGGTAGGTACTACCGTCTGTTTAGACGCTTATCGTGGAGTTGCAAATTTACATTTGCGAGACTGGACACTACAAATTGTGTTAGTGGGAATGTGAATGTGTTTAGATTAAGCAGCAGATACTACCACCGGGGTTGGAGGGAAATTGTGACTCACTAATGTGCTAGTGATTTTCCAACTGCAGAAGGAACTAACAATCTAAAATTCTTCCAAAAGCTGCAAAAATGAAAGCCTACGAGACTCGTTTATTTGTAGAGGGATTTATGCATAGAGAGAATTAGCAAATTCCTCCAAGTAGACATAGTGTATACCTTCGAGAATATAACGATTGCAAGGATTTTATCTGAGGGTTATGTAAACTAGTTTTGCGAAAGTACTTGGAGACTACTCTAGCAATACAAAGATAAACGTCGTATACTTTTCGCCTATTGGCATTAGGCCCCTAATCAAGTCCAGCCTAAAAACCAACAAATGTTGACAATATGCCTCAACGGATCCCACTTTTCATCAAAAGTGTTAAAAATTCCTCTGACATTCCCTCCTCCAGTGCTGCATGATTGGGTTTTTTTGGGTCTAAACAAAGTATATTTGTGATTAAATAGATATTACTCCTACTTAATATTAAGTATATATCTCATTACTTGAATTTAAGGCTCATCGGCCTTCAACTTTTTACTAATCAATAAATATGTTCTAGTGCTACAAAATTGATAGGTAGTGACAGGTCTTTCACTATGTTCGTTTTTAGGTAAAAAATCTATCACCATAGTATTTTTGGGTTTCCCATAGGTAAACTGTTTTTGGGAAGTTCGTAAAAAAATAAAATAAGAAGAATAATTTTTCTTTTATAATTATCACGGAGAGCTGTTTGCATAAGCGTGAACTATTTAGCATGGCCAGTGACGATTTCCTCGTCTGTTAATTAGATTCACAAACAAATAACTCAAAATTATGAATGACTCAATGACGTGGAAAATGCATTCATGGGCAATTACCTAAATTTGTATGTATACACCAGCCTTCTAGCAATTTTTTCGGGATAAATTTTTAACTCTAGCTAGTAAGGGTATTACTGAAGAGATAAGCAGATGATAGAATTTATCACCAACATGAAGACATGAATAGATGAAAGATGATAAAATTTATCTCCAGCATACATTTCTTATCCCTTTCTTAGGCCAGAAGCTCCGGTTTACTCATACCTCCCTTTCATTATCTTCTCAAATCATATTCATACCTCAAATCCTCAATGTACCACAATCTTTTGTATTTTTCTCAATAACTAAAAAACAAAACATTTAAGAAAAAAATCGCCGTTGAGATCGTTGAGATGGTGACCTATAAAACCCCTTGGCTCTTGGATTCCATGTAAAGCTAAATGTCGACCACATCGATCATTTCCGTCTCCCTACCTAAATACTCATCATCTACTTACCTTGTAAACAAACCATCAACACTAAGACCTTCAGTTTTCTGTAGAGTTAGCAGCAACTCTTCTTCATCTTCTTCTACTTCATCACCTTCTTCTTCCTCCTCAAAATACACTCCTCAGCTCATCAGTAGCCGCCCTGTCTTTGCTGCTCCAGCTCCATACATCACTCCTACTTTGGTATAGCTATAATCTCCTTTCTAACTCACTCGCATTTAACTTCCATTACTTATCACATCACCAACTCCCTTAATGAAATGTTACATAAATGACTGTAACACCATGCACAATTGTCTACATTGCTAGGGATTAGTGGAGTTTAACACCAAATTATGCAATGTCAGCATTTTATTTAGCTAAAATAATAATTTTTCCCGCCAACTAATACAGTTGGCAATGTGACTCAGAGTCTCAGACATTGATTTATTTACTGAAATATGTTGATCTCTTACAAAAGTTCCCTCGCCATTTTCAGCTTAACGGATTAAGCAATCCCTTATTGTTAAATGCATAGTGGGGTTTTCATGCTTCTGCGAACTCATTTGAAAATCGTAGTAATTATGTTTTCATTTTTTTCTTGGGTTTTTCTTTTTAATCTAGATCAGTTGGAGGGGGAATCCTTTGAAAGTTGATTGATACCTCCAGCATCATCATCCATGGCTGGAAAGATAACAAATTGTTGTTTAATGTTCAGTTGCATTCCAAAGAAGAAACCTACCTCTGTAAGACCCTTCCCCATCATGCCCACAAACCATGGAGAAACTTAATTTGCCTACATTATGCATCTAACGTGCGTGCTTAAAAACACCACCCTCACTAATATTATCAACTAGTCTCGTTTAATCATCATTAAAATAAATCTTCTGTCGTAACTAAATCACTATATTTATTTCCTTATCCAGCAAATAAAAGAGCTTCTGTGGACGGTCATGTTGTGGTCTAGCTAGTTTACTTACTCTTTTAAGTTGATTAACAGTTGGGGTCAGTCTATAATGACTTGTTTGACTTTGTTTTATGTATTTTAAAACAAAAAATTTGGTGAAAAATGATTAACAAATACACTAGAGCCTTTCTTTTTTCGTACTCCCTTTAGATATATAAGTACATTTTGTTTTTAAACTCAATAATTATACAATTCTATAACATAAACCTCTTGTCCTCATGTATTTTTTCTTCTTGTTATTTATTCCTAGTGAATAATGTGACGACCCGATAAATGGCCCTTTAAGTGTAATATTTAATTAGTATTTGTTAGTTAAAGAAAAGTCTCTTAAAAAATGTAAGCATTAACACTAAGAAGTACTTTAAATACTCTTTGGCTAGCCTGGAACTCTGACCTTTAGGCGATCAGAAATGTTTCAAATATTGCCAAAAGATATCAACAATGGCCAATGTTAATGCTAACAGTTACTAGTATACGTTTTTTCTTGCAAGTACTAGTCAGTTTACCAGTTATAACAATGGCCTCTTCCATATCTAAACAACCTTTTTGGGACATATATGTTACGTCGAAGGGTCGAGTGTCAAATATCTAGATGAAGGAAATCAACCATGACGCCTTGACGGGGAACTGTTAACTTATTCTTCAGTCTTCATTGACCTTAGCGTTCAATGAATAGCCAGCGAGAGGTGGTCTTCTTATAGAGTCACCAAAGCGGGTCCCATTTCTTCATCATAACGTGGATATAGATAGATGGATAGCAGTCATGTCACTCCTTATCGCCATAGTCATGCCGTGTTGACTTGGCCGCCAACTGATGATTTTAATCACCTTAGAGTTAGATGACCCAAGCGAGAAGCAATAAAACTGATAAGAAGGGACGATATTCAAAACTACAAAACTAGATCAAAAAGGAAAATTAGATTTTCACTAGCTAATTTCAGCAATTTAAATTATTGACTAGTCCTTCCCTTTTCTAAAGTTTTCTATTTCCGCCGGCCAATTTAACCCTGGTTAAGATAACCATAATTAACTTACAGACTTGGACGGCAGAATGCGAAATTACTTTTTTGGCAGGGAACAAAAATAAATGAAAAGGGTACTATAAATACAATCACCACCTTTGGACATCAATAGTATGTGTTTTTTGGTTGTGCAATAACAAAAAAAAGTAAGTAGGAAGAAGTTCTATCAATCTTTTGTTTTTTCTTTTGGTGTTAGTACTTCTCTTCGTCCGAATTTACAGGTTCTGAACCAATCCATAATCTAAAAATAAGGTCCTCTTTCAAGATGCGATTTATTGCACGGAAATTTTTCTCCCGGGATTCCTCTTTTTTCTATTTTCGGTCTTATAATTCTAACATCATCAAGATTCTCATGTCATATGCATTCAAAATATTTCCAGAATCTTCAATCACCTTCTTAATTAACAGTATTTTTAATTACAAATTTCGTAAGATTTTGCTACTAATTTTGATCTCTTTAATTTTGTGAAGAATTAAATCACTAGAATCTCTAATCAATACTCACCGAGTGATCATATTAATTGCAGAGTATGTGTATGTGTGTAAATCTTCAAATCGCATCATCAGTTTGTCTTCTAAATCATGTTTAGATCTCTGATGATATCAAAATCATCAACATAGTGATTCTAGGTTCTCTACAGTTCGGATTCTGAATGATCAGTTAATAGTTGTTCTATTGGATCAAATTTCATCCGTTTTTATATCAAATTTAACTCGATTATAACATGTTTTTTTCTGACTAATTAATTGCAGAGAGAAGAAGTACAAATCGTTGAAGAAGAACAAATGGCGTCAAAGGATAACTACGAAGAAGCCATTGCTGGGCTCAAGAAGCTTCTTAGGTATATGGAGCTCTAATGAAATCCCCATTTACAAAAGAAAACAAAATCACGAAGTTTCCTTTCTCTTTCTGTACATACCTCTGTCAATAATCTTACTCATTAAATTCAACCGGCGTAGTTTTCGAGACTTTTTTACTTTTCAGTTTCAATCCAAATTCCAAAATAACGTCCGCTACATTCTCATTTCTCACTGATCACCAGACGGTTTTCTTCTTTTTCTGTTTTTTTGAAGATAAGATTCAGTTATTGTTGTTACCTGAATGTGACCCACTTAGACTTCCCTAGATGATTTTTATACGTCAGTACACGAGTACTCCGTTATCAGTTTTTGTTTGTTATTAATTTTGATTTTTGGCTTTTTTGTAGTGAGAATAATGGTCTGGAGGCAGTTGCCGCGGCTAAGATCGAACAGATAACAGCTGAATTACAGACTACTGCTAACGGGAAAGCCGACGGTTTCTGCCCAGTTGAAAGGATCAAGACTGGATTCGTCCAATTCAAGAAGGACAAATACGAGTAAGTAAATCCAACACTAGTCATTTTATTACCGTATCAAATGAATCATTCTTTTTGGATTTTTTATTAGAATCTTCTAAAAATAAAGCTGACTAAAAATAGATTTTCCGTAATTTTGCTTTTGAAGTAATGGAATTCGTGCCAGTACCTATGAATTTCTTCATTTTTACCATGCCATAGTTATTTTTAGGATCAGCTAATCTTAAAGGTCCTGAAAATCTGAATAAAATGGACACAATTTCGGTGGGTTGGTGGTGGGTCCAGTTGAAAATGAAATATTCTTTCTTGAATGATCTTGACCATACATGTTGGTTGGTTGATCAGATAAGAATTCTATAGAAAGATTTATAGGGGTACTATAACTGGTACTGATTTCTGACCAAGATGCACACCAACTTTAGATTCACACTAACTTTGGAATTACTGATTGGTTCTTTTTCTGAGATATTTGATAGTACTGCGAGATAAGGTAAAAAAATGATCCGTCGTACTGTGGGACAGTTCTGTAAACGTAATATGCTATTGTCTGTTTATTTAATGAAGTCAATTTTGTTTCCAACCAAATGGGGCTTGTACTTAAATTTTATTTATTTTTTATTGTTCATCAGGACTGATCCAAAACTGTATGGGGAACTTTCCAAGGGTCAGAGCCCCAAGGTAAATTTAATGAATTCAATTTCTGATGGTACCTACTTCCAGTTCAAAAAGAAGCATTTTCTTTGTACTTCTGTCACTTATTTTTCAAGTTATGGTCCAAAATGTGGCGATGCTGGTTGGTGCATACAAGCCAACAAACTCAGTTGGTAGTTTTGTTTTTCTAGTCTTGGTTATTATGATCTGATCAATTTGTGATGATATATGCAGTTCATGGTGTTTGCATGCTCTGACTCTCGAGTGTGCCCTTCCCACATCTTGGGATTCCAACCAGGAGAAGCTTTTGTTGTTAGAAACATTGCTAACATGGTTCCAGCCTATTGTCAAGTAAATATTACCACTTCACTAATCGTTTATATATATTAGTCTAAAGCCGATCAAATATAAAATAAATATTAGTCTAAATAATACAGCTGAGCTGATAAGTTTGATTTTGTTTTTAAAATTTGCAGAACAGGTACTCTGGAGTTGGAGCTGCCATAGAATATGCTGTCTTGCATCTCAAGGTCTACATTTCTCATTTCCTCTTTCCCTCTTTCTTTTCTAATTTTTCTAACAAATTTGAGAAAAGAGTTCACTTCTTTTTAGTTTTTCTTTAACATCCAGCCAATAAGCGAAAAACTTTTGTTTCTTTCTCTTTAAAATAAACTGTCCACTCATATGATGGCATGGCACTGTGACTGTATCAAACCGGACAATTTTGAATTGAAAAAAGAAAAACGTTTTTCCATCATGAAAACGATTCTTATAGACCACATTTGTTCAGGCAAAATAAGAGGTAACCCTTACCTATAAAGAAAGAAGAATAAGGGGGAACCTTTTATCTTTCAAAAATTAACCAATTGTTTGATAACAAATTCCAATTCTTTGGTCCCAAGAAGTAGACTGTACAAAAGACTCCAAGACCTTTCCCCAAGAGAAAGCTTTTCAATATATTGGAGCTGTAGTCTTATCTCCTAGTATTAGCTTTCTCTTCTAAACTAGGATAATTTGGGTAAGTTTTGATAAGCATTACAAGGGAATATGCTAATAATATTAATATTCATATTTATTTCGAACAGGTTGAGCATATTGTGGTGATTGGACACAGCTGTTGTGGTGGGATCAAAGGACTTATGTCTCTTTCTGACGATGGCTCCACTTCTACGTAAGTCCTCTCTCTCTCTGTTCTCTTCATCTTAATGTTTTGCTTATGTTTATGTATCTTAATTGAAGATTTAACATATTGTTATGGAAAATTAAGAATTAAGCAAAAGACTCTCCCAAACTTCATACAGTATCTTATCTCCGATTACTATTAAATGGTTATAGAAAGTGGGGTTTGTTTTGCATTAGTGGATTAAGCGTGTTTTCTTTTTCCTTTTGCTATTCAATTTTTTCCTCGAATCTTTAGTGTCGGTGCGGACCTGTCTCCACGCGTATCCCACCTAATCCATGTACAATTAAGTACATGATAAGTACTTCGTCGTTTAAGGAAGATTGATTAATGAAACAATAAGTTGTTTCTAATTTCAACCAAAACGAATTTTCCTTAAGTCACTAAATTCTACTCCCCCACACCACAGATTAATTCGGTATAGTCGTATCTGGCAGACGAGTAACATTTTTTGATTTTGTGGTGACAGTTTCCTGTATCCGACACTGTGAACCCATTAAAGTTCATATACGGTAATATGACACTAGGGACTTTATAGGAATGCCCACTTATCACTTGGATCCTTGTCATTTCCCATTATCATTGATCCAATTAAAGATAAGCTTTTAAAACACCTAAATTAGTGGATCAGAATCTTCACTACTTGTGATTAACATATGCATTTATCCGACATTAACAAAGTACTGTTTTTCTACTATTTTGGGTTTTGAAGTTTCAGTCAAACCACTGATTGATTAACTAGTTGCTAATCACTTGTTATATTGTTAAATTGAAAATGCAGTGATTTCATCGAAGACTGGGTCAAAATCGGTTTACCAGCCAAGTCCAAGGTTAAGGCCACAGGCGGTGATGCACCAATTGCAGACCTTTGCGAGATGTGTGAGAAGGTAAGCATTATCGAAAAACATATGTACTTCTATCTCAATCTCTGACTGATGTACGTCTCGACTAAAGATTTTAACTAGCTGTGGCACATCGTGTCTTGTGTAATATGTGCAGGAGGCAGTGAATGTATCACTTGGTAACCTTTTGACATACCCATTCGTGAGAAATGCATGCATTAACAAGATATTGACATTGAAGGGAGGTCACTATGATTTCGTCAAGGGATCTTTCGAGCTCTGGGACTTGGAGTTTGGACTCTCCCCTACTTCCACCGTATGAAAAACTACTACATCTCCAGTTCCACACCATGTTTCATTGATGCTTATCAATAACATCCCCATCTCTTCGAAAATCTTTGTTTTTCCTTCACCTCGTTGTTGAGTTTTATCCTATATATCTCTTTCTTTGTTTCAATAACCGTTGTATTTCTTGTTGTTATTATAACAATATATATATCAATAATAGAAAGAAAAAAATGTGATGGTGGAAAAACATTTCATCCTTTTGATTTACATGTACTTAATTTGTTAACTTGGGAGCGTGTTTGCTATTTTGGTACTACATCTTTGTCTTCACTTTTTGGAACAGGTACGAGATGTTGCTACGGTTCTGCACTGGAAGCTTTTTTAGACGACGCATTTTCACCCATATACAGAGGTGGAAAAAGGGATATCTACCTAGTCTTGAATCGAAGATGACCATTGTATTTTAGAGCGATTTCCGATATTCTACCTTTTGGACAATTAGCCCTGTGAAATAGGGATGTAACTCGATTAAATCTTTATTCCAAAATAGATTCATCTCTAAGTTGCATAAGTACTCCGGCATTTTATAAAAGATGTCGTCATCATCTTAGCAGACTAAGCTACTAACAGTTTGCATTATCGGTCAAGGATCTCTACTTGCATTTTGGGCCTTAGAAAGAAAGCAGTGAACATTTTGAGATCTCGACTGCGGTAGTCTTTTAGGCCTTACAGAATAACAGAGAACTATGAGATCTTGAAAGCGTTGCATTGCATGTTCTCTATGGCTATGCCCAACGCACCAAAAATCCCGATCTGGAACAATTTGAATGTGGCCTTTAGCTACAAGGTTTGCAAGATAACCAGTTCTCTTGTATTTTTAACAATTTGAATTGCCACCATCCAAGTACCCTATTTGTAGGAGCAAAATAACCAGTTCTGGAACCAAGATATTGGCCTGGCATCCAACTGATTCCAAGCCTGCATGCATAGATTGATAGCACATGTGCATGCACTTATATTTTTAGAAGAGTTTGTAATTGCTTGCCTGCTACAGCTATTTACATTTAGTCTACAAAAGTCCTTGGACCAAAATATCTTAATTTTTCTTTCCAACCCATTACTGAATCATGAAACACTTCACAACGCATACGGCATATCTTCCAACTTCAGTTTCCTGCAAAAGGCAAGTACACTGAACCATAGATACACACAACTTCATCCCTATGTTCTCTAATTTATTCTTTCAAGCTCTAATCTTGATAGACCTCTAATATTCCAATATACGTCAAAAAAAGTATAAAGGAAAAAGGGAAAAAGAAATGTCTTGACGGCGAGGTGATAATGAGGTGTTTGTGATTCTTGACAAACTCTAGCAAAATAATAATTTTGGTTTAGAGTCGAGCCAACTCAAAATATGGAGCTCTAATGGAAGTTTTACAAAACATGGCAAGACCTTAGGGAAATGCAAATATCTACTCAGTAATTAAAACTCTCAAAACCCCAACTGTCTTGAGTGATTTACACACAGAACCTTGATCTGAAAGATTGCAACCATCTAAGTTCTACAAGATAGATGTTTGAAAAAAATATCACCGAACTTTTCATGATTTTGTAAGAGAAGACGAGGGGTCAAATGATGGTTTTATAGATAAGTCAGATCATTGGACTCTCTGCAAGAGTGAATCCACCATAATTCTTTGTTGCACTGAAGTTAGAGGTTCTGACTTCATTATAGCATTTGCGACAAGGATGACTGTAGATGGAGCCTCGGCATTCACCTGTAGTGGACAAAAAGACATTGTAAGTAGATGAACTACTGTCTACTACTCCAAACAAGTGACACGATTTATGGCAAAAAAAAAAAAAAAAAAAAAAAAATTCTGTAAGCTATCTTGGCAGCATAACATAGGTTTCAAGAGTAATACCCAGACACGACCATTTAATCCAACTGCAATCTCAAAGGACAACTTCTTCCCAAGAGCATCAAGAACTGGACATGTTGGAGTACTGAGCAGTCTAATGAAGACGAAACAAAAATGATAAGTTAATCATAAATAAAGTTAATATCATCCAACGTGAGGCTATTATTGAGGCTTCTAGAACTCACATTCGTGATAAACCGGTTGATGTTTCAAACATGTAGCCATCTTTTAAAGCACCAAATTCCGCAGCTTTCCCATTGACTATTAAAAGAGGACCAGAAGATGATAATCAAAAAGGTGTTTTTGACAAAAATAATTATAAAATATGGAGTTCCCTTAACATTAGAGGTGAATCTAATAGAGATAATATACCATCGGTACAGGAGAGCTCTGGATTCATTCCCATATTGGCTTTGACCACCCGAACATAGATCAAAGAACCAGGCTGACAAGACAAGCAATTTTGTCAAATATAATCCTATATATTTGAAGTGGCAATATAGAAACATGGGGATAACATTAAGTTCCAAAAGACTACACATGCCCTTTTATCTCTTCTAATTAGAAAGTATAACAGCTCAAGATAGCTTGAAATACCTCAAACTTTGGTATGTTTCTTCTTGTTCCTCCTTCAAATGCAAGAACGGGTAAAAATGCCACCGCCGGTCCTTTTATGTCCACCAGAAAGTTCTGCCCACCAGAAACCAAATACATTAAGGGACAATCCAATAAGAATTAGAAGACCACACATTCAATGAAAGCATAGAAATGCAGAGGTACTAAGGTGTCCAACAATAATGTATGGAAAAGCTGCTTACATCTGCCTTAGAGTCGAGCACAATACCAAGAACTGTATCATCTACACATGGCACATACTGAACAGACAAAATGAATAAAACATAGTTAGTATATGGAAAGAAAAATTACCCAACAACAACTCCCACCTTGCCTAATACATACTAGCTTGTTTACTGTCTAAAATCATTTGTCCGCAGCTTGGTTGCCGAGTATCTTAAGGCCATACTTTTGATACCAAAACCCGTAATGTTTACGTATCGATCAGTAATTCAAAACCAGTAAAGTAAAAGTGTCGGGTGAAAAACAACTTTCTTAAGCAAAAAAATAGTATAGTACCGTGTACCGTGTACCATAACCATAATCTAATGATATTACTCCAACCTAAACATGCATCAATAGAATAAACATAAACATAAACTAACCCTTTTCTGTGAGCTTTCAACCCAATACTTATTTGGCTTTGAGAACCTCAGCTTCCCTGACTTCATCACAGTTATCGAATCACAGTCCTGCCCAATTAAAACAATAACCATTTTCTTTACTAGAACAACACAAACTATGCACCCCAAATGAGCATTAGACAAAAACGAAGAAATATCAAAATTTCAAACAAAAAAAAAAAGAGTAAAAAAAAAACCTTTTTTACCTGACGTAACCCATCACCTAATTTTATGGTTTGGTTTGAGAATTTTGAAAGATCCAAAAACACATCTCCTGGAACCTAAGTACAAGATAAACAGAAAATTGATAACAATAGTAACAGTTTCAATTTCAAAATTCTATTCAAATAAGACAAAGAAACAAGAGATTACTATTACTATAGTAGTTCATACCACTATTTTGTCGACCATGGTTGACTGTGAATCAGAGTGCTTCTTCTTCTCTTCAACCATTATTTCCTCAAGAATCTTGAAATTGAATCCTTTACTTTCTCAGTCTCTACAATTAAAATAATAACAGCGGCAATACCTCAGACTCCTGTGTGAGAGAGTAAGTAGACAGAGAGAATCAGCAGAATTGGGGAAGCAGAAGAAAAACAATAAAGGTATAAGAGCCTGTTTAGATTTCAAAAATTGCTTTCCAATACTATTTTCTAACATTATTGACAACAGCCTTTTTCTTGTGTCTGCATTTTCTTTTAGATTCAAAAATATGTTTCTTTTATAAACAACTAGCAAAGACGCATGCACGATGTGCTTGCTGTTCTGTTTCAAAATTGACCTCATTCGTTGAATAATTTCTTATCTATATACAAACCTGATGTTATATTTGATAGTTGCAAAGTGTGATGCAAGAAACAGTCAACTCAAGAATGAAACTCAAATTTGCTTCATTTCAACTGGGACATGACAGGTCATGTTCATACCGACAAAAGAAATCTGGAGTAGTTGCATGAACCGAAATTTAAATTCAACTGAAAAAGACTCCCAGCTTTTAACAGCCATAGAATTACCTAATGGAACTTAAAGAGGACGAAAAAACAAGTATGAACCCTTCCCCAACAGTAAGAAACCAAAAGGTAAAAACCTCAACATGTTCACAACTTTACTAGAGATGAGCAGACAAATGATAAAAGAGATCCTAGAGTTAAAAACACCACCAAGAGGCTAGCCTTCTTCAGACATTACCTGTTTGCTCAATCATCTAGACAAGGAAGAATTGTAATCATTTGATATTTTCAGAAAATAAAGACACCTCTACCCGGTACGGAAAATGTAATATAGAAATAAGCATTTGAAACTAAAGTGAACTTTAATAACTAGATCTTTTCTATTTTCAGCCAGCTAGTGGTGACACTTGCTGCCAATTTTTGACTGTAGAGGTACAACTTGTGAGTCTCCATTGGGAGAAATGCTTGTGAGGGATGGAAAGTGGAATGTTCAATTGGGAGAAATGACAATATTTGTTGCTGCACTACTTCCATAAGAACCTAGAACTACCACCACCAAAAAGATCCTGAAAAATTCTATAGTGTTCATTGTTTTATATGGGATACAAAAGTCAGTTCTAACTGAGCATGCATGCAGACAATTTCCTGTGCCTACACAACTATATGAAATGTGAAGTAATCTACAACAACACAAGGGCTTAATAAAGCATCTATAACAACGACTTAATAGAAAAGAGAGTTCAAGAACAATTTCTGATTGTTCTCCATGGCAAAAGCTATTCTAAGCCGACTTGGAGTATGGGCCGTTGATGATGTCAATTAGTCTTGTACGACAGATCTCAAGTGTCCGAGGCAAAACCCATGTATGTTTTACTTCAACATGGATAGTCAATAATCTATTTTATATCCACCAGTACTTGATTCTTCTTCCTACTCCTCACTTCTTTCATTTCCAACTCTAATTTTATTTTTTATTTTTTATTTTTTTTGCATACTACAACTATTTTCACGGACTTGATCTCTTCTAATTACAGGCATTAAACTTCCCTCTGCGCTATCAAAAATACGGATCGCCTTTTGCAGAGTGATGACAATTCATCGATTTCAACATTGTCTAGTGGTCCAAATGGGACACGACCTCAATTTCCTGTATGGTTTGTATCTCACCCCGTTTGTCTAATATATATCTATATATTGCTACGTTATTTGAATGGTGTTTACGACAGAAGATGTATGAACAGCAAAAGGAAAGGCCCTTTGATCACTACACCTTTGAGAAAATGACACAGTTCAGGTCAATGTGACCATCATCAAGCTAATTTCATATCAAAACTATCTACTATAATGCCTAGACTACATACTAAATAATATAACAACAGATAGATAGAAAGAGATAAACACCCAGCATCAAACACTATCATGTGCAAGCAACTACTGAAGTGCCTGCTATCATAGAATAAAACACTGTCCTTGTTTCTAATTTGTATTTCAGATGCATAACCATCTACTCATGGATTCAAGTATTGTGTATGCAGACCTATCTTATCACTAGGTTGGCACTGTGCGATATCTCACGCCGAGTAGAGGAGCAGGAGACTATAATACTCCCTCCGTCCCACTATTAGATGACCTAGTTGGAGTTTGCACAATTTTTAAGGCAAGTAAGGGAAAAGAGTTTTTTTAATTATTTTTTACAATAATACTCTTATGGATAATAACTTGTAAAATTTAGAAATGAATTATCTCTCAAAGTATATCGCGGATATTCATAAACTTTGTACCATTGAAAAGCATTTTAAAACACCTACATAACGAGTATAAACATGGATATCAAATTATACATATTTCTCATACTAATGATAATCAATCAAAAGAATAGTTTTAGAAATATTCCCTTGTTTAAAGAGATAGGTCAACTAATAGTGGGACAAAAATTTAAACTAAATAGGTCATCTAATAGTGGGACGGAAGGAGTAGTAGCAAACAAATTATCATAGCAAACCTGGACAATTTAGTGGTGGCATGAGATGCAATAATTCT
The DNA here is from genome assembly GCA_023531105.1 of Papaver atlanticum. Lineage (NCBI taxonomy): Eukaryota > Viridiplantae > Streptophyta > Magnoliopsida > Ranunculales > Papaveraceae > Papaver > Papaver atlanticum. The sequence goes on along the minus strand of JAJJMB010017545.1, from coordinate 2,437,426 downwards.
ACTGACATGTCGAATTGCACTAAATCTTTATAGACACACAACCAATGTTCAATAAATCTTTATACACCCCATGTAATTGGTTCGGTCTTTCTGCAAACAACCAATGTTCACAAACTTAAACTTCATTAAATCTTCAATTGGAATTGAATTTTTCTCCGCAATGGTTAGGTGTTGTTCAGAAACCAGTCCATCATGAATCCTTCTATCAAAATCTGGAAGCTTTAAAGTGGAATAAACTGTTGGATCTAGGAACCAGACAATTCTCTAAAATCCTTCGGAGTCGCAGACTCGTACTGAACAAAAATCTCTAAAAAATACAATAATGGCTTCTATTATGTTTTCTTAATGCAATGAATCAATCATCTTAGTTTCAAGTAATTCAGCAATAATTAAAGACATTTAACACAAAACCCCCAACATAACATATCTTACAAAAATGTCAAACAATAATCAACAAAATTGATAAATATTCACTAATTATCAAACAATTATTAGGAAGAAGAATAAGAATACTCACCCGCTGGTACTGCGAAAGGGGTTGCTTAAATATTGACTAAAGTTGGTGATGCTGTTGAAGAAGTAATTCTAAGAAGATCTCTCAGTAAAGCTTACTAGGGTTTCAAAACTTAATGGGGTTTGACAGATACACCTGTTGATCGTCGAAGAAATTTGAGAAGAAAAGTTACAGAAACCCAAACTTCACACAGGCTAGGGTTTAAGCACGCTGATACCTGAAGGGTTTGCACTTTCGGAATGTTATGTACTAGGGAATGACCCGGGCTATTTCACAGGGTAGTAAACTTGCGTTGCTTTGGATTTTACGGTAACTTTGGTATGGGCCGATTACTATCTAAATTTAGAACGATGTTTTGGGGACTATCCCAGAACAGTGGGGGACTACTTAGTTATTCAAATGTCCACCCTAAATTTTAAGGGGTGTCCTAAAAGATTAGGGAAGACTAATCTGCCCTTATCCTAATTAAGGTTATAACTAATCCTAATAACCCACTAATTTAACCACTACCCACTAATCTAACCCCCTAAATTAAAACCAAAAATCAGTTTCAAAACCTTTTCTTTTCTTTTATTCTTCTTCTTCTTCTTCTTCTTCTCCAACATCAACCAAGAAGTCCGATTCGAGTAAAATGAAAATCCGCAGGTAATTTCCTTCATACCCATTCCTTTTAATCGTTTTTTGTTGAAGAAATCGATTAGAAATCATCAAAAACCATAGAAAATGGTAGTTACAGTATAGATTTCGGCTAGGAGAAATTTTGAAAACCCTAGATTTTGGTAACCGAACTTTCAATATGAAGAACAGTTCGGCCAAGTAGGAATTTTTAGGTAACCGAACTATGTAGTTCGGTAAGCTCGCAAAAAAAAAATCGTAACCGAACTCTTTCTTTATATGCGAAATTTGAGTTCGGTTTAGTCGATAAATTTATATAGGTAACCGAACTTTGATAAAAATAGTTCGGTTACTTCGCAATTTCTATGGGGTAACCGAACTTTGATCTGTCAACAACAAACTTGTAGTTCGGTGACTTCGCAACTTATACCAGATATTGCGATCTTGCCGAACTTGTTCTTTGGAATTTTCTATGGTATAGTTCGGCAACATAATTACTACACTCGACTAAACCGAACTACAAAGTTTGGTTAGCTATTCAATGATCGTGATTTGCGATCTTGCCGAACAAAAAGTTCGGTAACAAAGGGACTAAACTCGACTAAACCGAACTATTAACTGTATACTCTATAAAATTAGTTCGGCAACGTTTTCTGGAAAAAGATAACCGAACTCTCAAAAACCTCCATTAAAACAGAGTTCGGTTACCTGCGTATGCTGAAATGAGTAACCGAACTGCACATACAGGAGAGTTCGGCTACCTGTTTTGCAGAATTGCTAACCGAACTACTTTGACCTAGCCGAAATTTCTTCCTGAAATTTTCGATTTGGCCAATTTTTTTGCACAATTCAAGCTACATTAACTAAATTTGAGCCATACATGAGTACCCATAACTTCATCTTCTGGTTGTGGCTAATAAAATTCATCATTTGGGTTCTTCCCTCTTTTTCTTCATCTTTTTTTCTTCTTCTTCTTCTTCTCTCTCAATAATTCTGATTCTAACAAAACTATCGTATTAATAACTCACTAATCACTAACTAATCAGTAATTAATCATTACACTAACACTAACTAATCAATAAACTAACTAATTTAATTACCAAGGGTAAATTTGGTATTTAAAAAAAAAAGATAAGGGGTGACCCAAAATTACTTCAAATATCCACCCCCAAATTGGAAGAGTAGTCCCCCACTGTTTTGGGGTAGTCCCCAAAACATCGTTCTAAATTTAATACCCATCCAAACGGTACCGGCTATCTCAAAAGTTATATCTCCCCCTTCTTTAAAGCAAGCAAGCTTAATTGAAATCCTTACTCTTTTTCACCAAACGGAAAATGGTTAACCAAACGGATCAGGGACTCCAAAAGGATTGAAAAAGACCGAAAAAACAATGCGATTAGTCAGGCGACGCTGACTTGGTCAACTTTGAAAAAAATTCATCGTTCTAGATCGATTTGCTACTGGTTTTTTCAATTTTGTGTTTATAATCGATGTTTATCTGATTTCTGTGTTAATATACATCCTTTGATTGTTTTATTTCTAATGTTTCAAATTGATTAATTAATCTCTCTTAGTCGTTTCACGTTTTAACCTAATTTTGAATTTTTTTGCCCTAATCTATTTTCCTACTGATGATTCTCCTTGATTGATTTTTGTTCTCTTGTTTGTAGTTCTTACCCATCTTTTCTTCTATTATGTCTTTTGTAATTCATAGATTTAATTAAAGCTTGGTTAGAAAACATTTTCAATTAACTTTCTAATTCTTTAGTTTCTTTTTCCTGTTTTTCAGATTTGATCATGGGCTGATGGAAGTGGCGGACATAGGGATATAGAGTCATCATCATGAGATTTTAGTGAAAAAAGGCAGTGATTAAGGAGTTTATAATTCTTCTCTTGTGGGTTTGGTTCATGTATTCTTCAAAATCCTTCTTTTATCTGATTTTGGGTCAGTGTTATATGAGAAGATTAGCATTAAGATATGCTTTTGGCATTATGAGATCCTACTTTGGGTAGGGATTTGTTTCAGCATTTCTGGTTGTATTGAAGGTAATAGGTCTTTTTTTTCTTGATATCAGTGAAGCTAATGTTTTTTGGAGGTTGTTTGAAGTTTGTTTCCTATGTAGTTTTTCTTCAAAAGAAGAAATTTGAGTTAAATTATTTTAGAAACCTACAAGTATTATTTCTTTACTCTTTTACTTTATAAGAAGTTTTCCTTTAGTATTCTGAATATGGGGTTATTGATATTGTTTATTTGGGTATCTCTGATTATAGTGAATACTTCCTAAGCACTTTTACCCCTCCTTATAATGTTTCTTTTAGTCAAGGAAGTGGTGGTCTGATCTTCTCTGGATATATGGATAAAAATGTAGCATGGTCTGCTTCTTGTAATCTGTCTTACAAACTGTATTCACTGCATCTGGTGTTATTTTTAACTATTCTACTGAGATGAGCTAATCTTTCGGACATGTATGTTAATCAAAGCGCTGAATATGTTTCTTTGAGCAATCCAGTCAGGGTTAGTTGTTTTGAAGTTGTTGTTATCCTTGAGCCTACTCCTCTTACTACTCTCCCGCCGGAGACCGTGGTTTCTGAAGAAGAATTTGAAAAAGAAGTAAATCTCATGATGATGGACTCTGTAGTTCCTATGGATGCTGAAACTTCCTCAGCCCATGATCTTGTAAGTCATTTGTTATCTCTATTTTATAACTTTCTTTGAAAGTTTTTTAAAATCTTTTGTCGATTTTGTTTTGATTTGAGTCTTTGGTCATTTGTTCTTTCCCTGTTAATCATGAATTTTATATGTTGGAACATGAATGGTTGTTGTTCGAATAAAAAATGGTTACATCTTTCGAACTTGTTTAGAAAATACAAGCCACATGTGATATGTCTTATGGAAACCATGGTTGATTCTGACTCTGTGCAAAAATATAATCACCATCTACCTTATGATTCTTGGTTTATTGTCCCTGCAGTAGGTAAATCGGGGGGACTAGCTTTAGGTTATTTTGCTAAGTCTAATATAGAGGTGATTAGTAGCTCTTTCAATATGATTCATATTCTGTGTGATATAACACCTAGTATTAAAAATTGCATAGTATCCTTCATTATGGAGCCCTTAATGTCAGTGGTATGAAAAATCAATGGAACTTGCTGCGACATATGAATAAGGATGATAATCGTCCCTGTCTATTATTAGGAGATTTCAATTTTATTTTGCATTCCTCTGAAAAGCAAGGAGGGAATCCAGATTCTTCTTTCCTGCCAGATTTCATTAAAACTAATTTAGTTGAAATGAATATGAATGAAGTTTTTGCTTTTGGTAATCCTTATACTTGGTATAATAGAAGATTCAAGAATCCTGCAGAATTGATCTTTGAGAAACTGGATAGGGGTTTTATGAATGGTTGTCTGTTCTTCCTCATACTCGTGTTACAAATTTGGGTAGAGTTTATTCTGATCATTATCCAATATTGCTTAAATGTCTTCACCAAGAACATAAGCTTAATATTCCTTATAAGTTTTTTAGATGTTGGCAGTTAAATCCTGAGTTTAAGAATGTTCTGTGTAAATCCTGGGCTACTAGAGTTAATGGTTCACCAAGTTTTATTGCAGTAGGTAAACTGAAAAATCTTAAAAAGGATCTTAGCAAGTGGAACATTGAGCCTTTTGGCCATATTAAAAATACAATTAATAAATTGAATTCTGAAATTGAAAAGTTGCAAGGCATGCCGTATACTTCTTCTATTGGTGGTTACATTTTGAATTATTCTAAGCAGCTTGATTACTGGTATGAATTAGAAAATGACTTCTATAAACAAAAATCTAGGATAAACTATTTCACTCATTATGATAAAAATACGCAATTCTTCCATAATTCTGTTAAGCTTAGAAACATGTATAATACTATACACACTGTTAAGGATAGTCAAGGTAACTGGTTAGAATGTCGAGAACAAGTTGTTTCTTTATTCACAAATCATTTTAAGAATTTATATACTTCGTCTAACCCAAGCAATGATGTCATTAATGAAGTGTTGAAATATGTGCAACCCATTATTACAGAAGATATGAATTCTACCTTAGTGGCTATTCCAACTGAGCTAGAGATTCATAATACAGTGAAAGAAATGGCACCTTGGAATTCTCCGGGACCGGATGGATTTCCAGCTGGTTTCTTTCGTGATAATTGGGAAGAAACTTTGAAAGAGGTAATTGCTCATGTACAAAATTTCTTTCGTACCAAGTTCTTGCTAAAGCAAATGAATCATTCTTTCATTGCATTGATTCCTAAAGTTGATAGTCCTTATACTCCAAATGATTTTAGACCTATCAGTTTATCTAATACTGTCTATAAAATTGTTTTTAAAATTCTCACCAATAGGCTTAAACCTTTATTAGATTCTCTTATATCTCCTATTCAGTCATCTTTTATATCAAATAGACTAATTCATGACAACATCGTTATTAGCCACGAAATCTTGCATTCTTTTAAAAAGAAAAGGAAAAAAGCTAAAACTGGTTTTATGGCAATAAAGCTTGATCTTTCCAAAGCTTTTAATAGATTAGAATGGTCTTTCATTATATCAGTTTTTAGAAAATTAGGTTTCTCTGAGGATTGGTGTCAATTAATTTTTCAATGTATCAGCACAGTTTCTTATTCTGTTTTAGTGAATGGATCACCAGGTGAGATGTTTTTTCCTTCTAGGGGTATAAGACAGGGAGATTGTCTGTCTCCATACATATTTATAATATGTATGGAAGTTTTATCCCAACTACTTCAAAAGGTGAATCAGATAAATTGATACAGGGTTTTAAAATTAGAAAAGATAGTCCATCCATTTCACATCTGTTTTTCGCCGATGATTGTATGCTTTTTTCAAAAGCTTCTCTTTTGTATGCTAGGAATATTATGAAAATTATAAATGATTTTGCAAAAGCTTCTGGTCAAGCGATTAATTTAGAGAAATCAGGTTTTTTTACTAGTGCTAAGATGCATCATAAACATAAAAAGCTTTTATCCAAAACTCTTGGGATTAAATATATGAGTAGTTCTGAGAAGTACTTGGGTACTCCTTTTTTTTATCAACAGAGATAAAACAAAATCTTTTCAATTTTTGATTGATAAGTTTTATTCTAGATTGAGTAATTGTAAAAGATCAAATCTTAATTGTGCTGGTAGAACAGTGGTTACTAAGCATGTTCTTTCTAGTCTAGCTGTCTATCATATGTCGTGTTTTCCCTTTCCTAAGAAAATTACTTCTAAAATTGATTTTATTCAAAGAACTTTTTGGTGGTCTAAGAAGGATCCGAGACATGCAGCTTATTTTCTTTCTTGGATGGACATTGGTAAATCTAAATGCAGTGGTGGCCTGGGTATTAGAAACTCTTATGTTGTTAATAGGGTATTCATAGCTAAACTTAGTTGGAGGATTATTCAGAATCTGGAGCATTTGATCTCCATATTTCTAAAGGATAAGTATTTTTCTAACCAAAATTTACTGGAAATCGATAAAGCTGCTGATTCGTCTTCTTGGATTTGGAAGGGTATTGTCAATAGTTTAATCTTTCTCAATTATAATATAGTCAGGAAAATAAATGATGGTAATTCTACTAGAATTTAGTCTTCAATCTGGTTACGTGGTACTTCGTCTCCGCCTGTGTCTATTAACCCTGACTTTAATGATTATACTTTTGTTAGTGACCTTATTGATGTACAAAATCATTGCTGGAATATTAACCTTTTAAATTCTTTATTCTCCCCGAACGATGTTATCAAGATTAGAACAGTTATGTTTAATCTACAACTTAAAGATAAAGTTATGTGGGCTCATACTAGTAATGGTAAGTTTACTGTTAAATCGGCTTATAAGGTGTATATGAATGACAGTTTTTCGGTTGAAGATGTCTCTTTTTGGAAGAAAGTTTGGTCTTTAGATTGTCTTCCTAAAATTAAGTTCTTCATGTGGAATATTTTTGCGCAAATGCTTCCTGTCAATACTATGCTTAAAATTTATAATCCTTTTATTGATGATACTTGTCCTTTGTGCAACATTGATATGGAGTCTCTGATTCATTTATTCTTTCATTTTCCTATTGCTTCTCATGTGTGGTTTGGTCTGTCTTTTTAACATCTGGTTCATTATGATTTTTCTTGGATTGAAGATTTCTTTCTAAGCTGGTTTGATAGTCACTTGGGGCAGTCTCCCTTTGCTGTGAATTGGCCAAGTATTGGGGCTATTATTATGTGGTTTATATGGAAGACAAGATGTGATGTGGTTTTCAAAAAAATCTCTATTAATATGGATAAAATTATTCTAGATGCTAAAAGAATGATCAATACTTACATTGCCCCTTCTTTGACTGTTAAGGCAGTTAATAGAGAGGTTAAAACTTCAGTATATGTTGTGGAGTATATCATGTTTATAGATGGATCCTTTAAGTGTTTTAACATGGGGTTGGGTTTGATTCTTTGTGATAATGCTGGTAGAATAGTTCGCTCTCACTCGAACTTTGGACTAATTTCAGAAGCAGTTGGCGCTAAGGCGACTGCACTCTTTTTGGCTATCTCCTGGGCGAAGGATATGAATCTATCTAAAGTCTTGTTTGTGAGTGATTGTCTCCAAGTAGTGGATTTTGTTAATGGAGACAATGTAAATATATAATGGAGATGTAGTGATCTGTTGGAAGATTGCAGGGTTTCGCTTTTGAATAATAGTAATTTTAATGTTGTTTTTGTTAAGCGTTCAAAAAACAAATTAGCTGACCGGCTTGCACGTCGGGCTAGGAAGTATTGTATTAAGGATAATTGGGTCTCTTTTACTCCTTTTTTGGATAGTTTTGTAAGGAAGGAACCCATATCGGATGTTTGTACTTCCCTTCTTGGTTAATTTAAGGTGTGTTTCTCAGCACAAAAAAAACGGATTAGGGACTAAAATGTTAAACAAAATAGGGACTGTTTAGTTAAGAAATATATATAAGGACTGAAATGCTTAACGGAATAGGGCTTAAAAATAATAATATATGAAATTGTTTATTTACAGAAATGCATTTTTATAAAATAAAGATAAATATTTTAAAACTTCCTATCTTCCAAATGGTACGTCGGATTTTTGTGAATTTTATATATTTGGAAAGCTGTTTCAATCACCTATGCAACGAGTATAAACAACCATATCAAATTTTTACTTTTTAATATATTTATAGTTTTCCGATAAAATAACTATAATTTAAAGGTAAATTGAAAGAGCTTATGTACTTTTTATATGTTGCCTATATAATGCTCAAATACTTAACTTGATATACTATAAAATTACTTAAAAGAATCTATAGATTTTAGTTTCGATACGAAAGATTACCTCTGTTTCATTAAAAGTGATACTTTAATTATTTTTATTTCCATTTTTACTTAATATTAGGCTAAATTGAAAAGTAAAATATAGGTACCACATTTCAGAAATGGAATGAAAAATTAATGTTGCCAACATGCATCGCACATACTCACTACCTGTTGTAATTAGTTTCATTTATCCATGTTCGTTTTAAATGCTCTCTTTTTCATCCCCTGACAGTTTTTTTTTTCTTCTTTTAAGTTTAACATCAAACTGTGCTCACAATATTCATCTCCGTAGGAGTCCATGCTATCTATATATAAGCCAAGATAATACGTATCATGTTAGCCGGATACATGAGTAATTATTTAACCATTTTTAAGTGCCGCATTACTGGAACTTGGCGTATTAATTCCAATCTAGCAGTTGACGGGATCACTTTAACTTATCATTATACATGGCGTCAGTACATTAGCAACCGTAACCGTATTTGTAAATATGCTACGGATTTTGGTCAGTGAAACCAATTCTGATTTTAATTACAAACTAGATTTTGCGCTCGTGCTACGCACCGGGCAGACCCGAAAACCATCCATCATTATTTTTTGCTTTTAACCATATTTTTGGTTTGGTGTGATGTGGCTTCGCCTCGCCCCGTCATGTATTTTTGATTTGGTGCCGCGGGGTTTTGTCCCGCCCCATCAAGGTATATTTTTAATTTGGTGTGGCTCGGCTTCGCCTCGCTCCGTCGCTTAGGATTTTTGGCGTGGTTCGGCTTCTCCTCACCTCGTCCTGATGCATGCTTAAGATTTTTGATTTGGTGTGGCTCGGCTTCGCCTCATCCCGATGCATTTTTAATTTGGTGTCTGCGCGGCAAAGTCATCTCTAAGAAGATTTATATTTGTTACCATCTTGTAATCAATCTATCTTGTAATAGTAAAACAATAATCTATAAATCATGTCTCCTAATCATTTTAGATTAACATTAATGAGATTCCAAATAGTAAAACAACTAACTTACTTATAATTGTATAATTATGTTATACAGATGACATACCTCTACATTAAAATTATTAGTGAAAGCTATAGTTTCGTATTATAGTATATAAGTTAGCATGTGTGGACATATATCAGAAACAATTGAAAAAAAGAAAACAGGAATTACAATTAGAATCGGAATTGCAGGTCATAGATACATAATTAAGTATACATATCGGTATATACATAATTAAGTATGCATATCGGTATACATTTAGTTCCTTGATGTGCAAACATCTAACATATTGCCATTTTTCCATAGTCAAACTCAACTCACCGTCATCATTGGCATCTTTGATATCGTTCCCCATCATCATCATAGTCATCTTCTAGGACACTGCATTGGAATCTATATGTTGATGCTCAGTCACCAATCTTTTGCTAAAAAAAAATCTTTTCATCCAACACAAAGACAATGGACTTAATAAATTAACAGAACATAAGTTAATTGTGAGCAAGTGTAACATGTAGGTAACTAAAACTTTATAGAAATTGAAAACAACAACACTATGTAGACGTCAGCTTCCAAAAAGAGGAGTTCATGACAATGGTAAACACTTAATTTCTTCACAGAGATAGATTTCCAGACCAGTAAAGTAACAACAATACAAAATCAAGCAGATGAGTTAGATCCTTAGGGGAAAAAAAGCATACTTCAAGCCTTCGTTGCCTCTTTGCCGTGATCCTTCCAAAGTCATATATTCGCCTTTCCATTTCACTTCCTCTTTTCGATAGAATGCATATACGGTATGTGTAGGTATGGATAGACCTTTGAGACTTGGCTGTAAAGGAAACAATGAGAATTAAATTGCGTTATATGGCAATGAAAATATAACGCCTATAAAATTAGTAAATTAACAATATTTATGGAACTTCAATTGAGTTTGTTCCGGTAAGCAATCATGGTTCTTGGATTATTCTTCTACAACAACTTTGGCCAATCGAATATGACATAATCAAATTCAGGCACTAAGCAGTTACTGAAGTATGAGTTTGTAAGGAGCATATATATAAAAGTTCACAAATTAGCTAGTTTGGATGAATAGAACTTATATATCAATATAAACAGCAAGATTGCAATTGTTGCTATAGTTAGAGTTAATGGCATAATCCCCATCACACAACAAAATTTCTCTTTTGGTGATTTATCTTGAAGCTCCACGGAGAATAGATAAGAAAGATTTACCACGGAGTATAATCAACGTTCAAAGGGAAACAAATACCTGCAAAAACTTTTGATCTTCAAGCCACGACTTAGGATGACTTTAACGCTCTCATCAGATCCGTCTCTACCTGTAATGGATACTAATCAAAGTTAGAGTTTTGTGGTGATATAAAATCATTGAAGTTTTTCATTATTATTGTTCAAAAATCTTACCTGACGTAAAACCCTAAGATTTCACCTCAAATAACAATTCCAAAAACAATCAAGAAAGCAGCATGAAAATCATCGCTCTCCGTCACCCACAGTAGTACCTTCATGAAATAATAAGAAAACATGAGGATACAAAATCAAGAAAAAAGCCTAGAACAAACTGATGAAATCTTAATGGCTTTGCCTGTCACTGTTATTACCACGATTGTTATTAAACAACAACAAAACTTTGAGATTTTAGTGTTCTTGGCGAGGTGTAAGACAATAGGAAAAAGATGGATTTCTCAGCTGTGTAGGGTTTTCGGAGAAAGAAAATAGTGTGAAGAATATGGAGAGGGAAAGCCGCAAATGATGTTGCGAAAGTTTTCGAGTAAATCAAAGATTTTCTTATCTGATTTTTTTATCAAAAATTTATCTATCTATCCTAAATAAAGCAAACCCCAGAGATTTGTTTTACCGTAAGCAAGATATTTTTACACGGCTGGAGAGGAAAAGAATGGAGAAAGAAATATATTTTTTATGCGGAAATAAGTTGTTTTTTTCCTCTCTTTTTTTCCACAGAATATCTCATTGTGGAAAGTTGGGAATTTTTTTGAGAAAAAAGAGGGTTTGCTCTCGTCTGAGGGATTGGGTTTTGGAGCAAAATCAGAGGAGAGAGAAATTTTGGAGCAATTCTAAGAGGGGAGAGAAATTTGGAGCAATTTTAAGGGGTGGGTGACGCTTACCGAAAGTGGGTATTCTCACCGTGCGACGTGGGGGCTCATATGACTTAGGATTTTAAAGGTTTTGATAACTAATTCATTCAAAACTACAAATACTTACGTATCCCATCCGTGAGAGCGAATGGGTATGTCATTCTTTTAGAATCTGCCTATTGAGAGCTCTGGATGAATTTATAAATTCTGGATGTTGATATATGGGGCCAGAAACGGAACTAATAAAGTGACAGAATTATTAGCTATGGTATTTGGCCAGGGCCAAAAATAACATTTAAAGTAGAACTAAATAAAGCACATAAAAACTCCACTTACAACTCAAGACAGACAATATTAGTGCCGAAAAATATGGATTGATATATCCATCAAATCAATTGTAACTAAGATCTGGATTTACGTCAATGCAGAAGTAATACGGATTTGAAAAGTTAATTATCCTGGATGGTTTCTTGATTATGTCATCCCACACTCCGTTCGTATTGCTTTCGACTTGAACGATGGAGGTGCATCGTTCCCTGCATGGCCTTTAATTAGATCATGTTTGTAGATTCCAATGCACTAATGCCCCGGTTACAACAATATATCTACACGTTGTATTGGAAATTAGAAATCCGATTATCTTGAATCTTATAAAGTGAACTCGAAAGACCAAAAGTTGAACCCTGCAATTCCAAAAAAAAGTTCTTTTAAAGTCACATATGACTGTCTTAAGTGATTAAGCAGTGTATCTTATATAAGTGATTCCTGTCTTGTGTGGAAAGAGTATTGCAAACGCGAGCAATATTCGAAATACGTTATAACTTGCAAATTAACTTGCATTTGTTGTGTCCCTTCTGTCGTTGTTTATGACAGCAACAATGGTCAAATGAAGATACATCATATTACTGCCCAATGAGGATTGGTTTGGTAAAAACTTTATGTTGTTGTAGTAACACCAACCTACTTGATGCCCTTGCTTAGACTCTTGCAGATGCCGTCAGTGGTGACTATGGACATCAGTCGTCGGATCTTTAATATAGTTATTTTCGTCTACACCTAGACGTAAATTCTGTTGTGTAATTATTTTTTTCTATTTCGATACTCACAAATTTTGACTGGAATTATACAAAAAAAAACATTAAGTTTTTTCTCTAGATTTTTCATATAAAAGAAGAAAGAAAAACGTAGTTCATATAAAAACTCAGCTACGAAGCAACAGGCTTAAAATTCGTAGATTATTCATTGGTAGTTTTGTATACATGAAAATAGTATCATTCTCCTTTTGGAGGAAATAACAGGTGGTGTAAATTTATCATGAAAAGAACACTAAGGTCTAGGTTTTTTATTGCAAAACAATTGACAAAGACTACGAATAATTCAAATGAGATCAATAGTACATAGGGAACAGTTACCATACACACTAATTAGAATTAATACTACCATTACTTCATGAGCTAGGTTTCAACAACAATCCGCCATTCAAAATTCAATAAATGAAACCAAAGAGTAGGCTAAATACTAACCTTTCTCACATTTCACTGACGTGCGGGGACGTCGATGTTTGCGTAAACTGGAGTGGTATATGTGGCGGAGAGGGTCAAATTACCTGATGCATTGCCACAAATAGTAATTTTTTATAAACTAAAGATGCGACAAAATATTAAAATACACAGTTGCACAGGTACAACGTGTCATACAACAGACTGCCCGTAGACGAAGATTTCTAATAAACAAAAATGGCTTAATAAATTCAAATTGAATCATGGGGCATGTATAGTGAGCAACCTCTTCGTGTATGATTTTAGAAGGTAACTTTTGAAGGCGCAACTGATTTGGGATACCATAGAGTTTGTCTATGTATGGGCCTAAATTTATGGAAAGACAACAAACACAATTACAATCACAAAAACCAACATAAGTTTTTATCTATTTTGGTGAGACTAAATCTAATCCAAGAACATAAAACCAACATGGCAGGCACAATGACTTTCAAAATGGATAAACATAACACACAAATTAATGCTAAAATGAAAGATTTTCCATTTGAGGTTCGAAGTGGGTGAATTGAGGAAAAAGAAGCTAAACAATATATATTTATTGTAATAAACTGAAAAGACAAAATGCATCAATCGGTCCGATTCAAATAAATCAGTCCTAACCAAAAATTGTAAACTTCCAAAAGGATTCACAATAAAGGCATATATCACACATACTTCCGATCTAAAAAGCTAAACTATGACACATATGGAGCCTAAATTGGAAATCATAGTGTTGAGATCTACCCAAAAGAAATCGGAGCAAGAGAGACTTTGGAAAATAAAATGACATAAAAAGGAACATAGAATCAAAGCAGTCATGGCAATATCATCATTAGGAGAACATAATAAAGGAATGCGGTGGCAGATAACTTACTACCTGAATGGTTTGGTGATTTTGGTGTCGAATCGTTGAAGTGATTACATATCCAAATTAGCGCCTAACCTATTATATTAGCAAGAGAGGAAAAAAACCGCAAATGGACAATCTTATAGCAAATGGATCTGTGTCTTCATCAGCTTTGATTATCTATAGCTGCTTCAGTGTGTTCTATGAGAAGAGATCTTTCTTTCAAATCTTAATCAAGATTTGTTTTTTCTGCTGCTGCTTGACGTTTTACACTCAACAAGATATCCAGAATTCTTGTTTTGAGGTATTCTTTTTCTTCAATCTTTATATTACCTTTGATCTTCATTTCTTCAATTTCTTGGATCTGCTTCTCTCTCAATGGAGAATCCTACGGAAAATTCCTTCGCTCGTGTTCCTCTACATCATCTTACTCATTTTGTAAATCTCAAACTAAAAGAAGATAATTTCATCACTTGGAAAAACCTAATGAATCCAGTTATTCAAAAATACAAACTCATGAAGTATTTGGATGGATCTTTTCCTTATCCTGTGCAATATACAACAAGACGAAATGAAGAAAATGGAATAGAGAATCAACAATATACAGATTGGATGGATGAGGATTCTTCAATTATCATGTGGATCAATTCAAAATTTCAGATATTGTGATTGCCTACTTCTCCAGATCAACTTCTTCTCATCAATTATGGAAAAGTATTGAAGAAAGGTTTGGTAGAGCATCTTCAACTCATTCAATTCAGCTACGCACCAAACTGCTTTCCCTAACTCAAGGTAACAAGTCAATTCCATCTTTGATTAATGAGATTAATGGTATATCCGATCAATTAGCTGCTGCTGGAGAAGTTATCTCAGATAAGGAACTTGTTTTTGTCACTCTAAAAGCCTTAAACAATGATTATATTCCTTTTTCCACTGCTATGAGACATAGAAATCCACCTGTCACTTGTGTTGAGCTACACAACAATTTACTCAATGAAGAAGCTGTCATTGGTGATAGAATTAAAGCAATCAAGATTGATACTGAATCAAAGGCTTTCTTAGCTAACTCTCACATAGGAGCTTTTAGATGATCTTACAATCATAGAGGAGGAGGTTATAGAGGAAGAAGTACTTATGGAAAGTATCCAAATCCTGTTATGTTTACAAGAACCTCATATGGAAAAGGTTCCATACCACCTGATGAACCAGTATGTCAAATCTGCATTACACAGGGCCACACAGCTGATGTTTGCACTCATAGACTCATTTCACTTACAAAGGAAGACAACCACCTGCAAATTTGAATGCAATGTTAGCAGCTGCTGATATTTTTGATTCCAATGAGTGGATTGCAGATAGTGGTGAAAATTCACACATTGCTTCTACATCAGAAGGCCTGCAAGATGTCACACACTATGATGGTACTGAAGTCATTAAAACTTCAAATGGTGAAGGTATGCCTATAACTCAAATTGGTTCTACTAGTAAACATGTGCATGAGCATTCTTTTACACTTAGTGACATCTTAGTTGTTCCTAAATCCTCCTACAATCTTCTATCTGTTCATAAGTTCACCTCTGATAATAACTGCTCAGTAACTCTTGATTCTCATGGTTTCTCTGTGAAGGACATGGGCTTTGGGAAGACTCTTTTCCAAGGACCACATAGGAATGGTCTCTATCCAATCAACTTCAACTCATCTACATATGCCTTATCCTCTACAATAACTGACAGCAATCTTCTCCATAGAAGATTTGGTCATCCATCTTTTCAGTCTTTTCATAAACCTGTAATCATTTACAACTAAAGAATGTAGTGAATAAGCCTTTTACTTGTATGGATTGTAAAGTCTGTAAAAGTCATAAACTTCCCTTTCAGCTTTTTTCCACTAATACCAAACAACCTATGGAGTTGTTACACATGGACCTCTGGGGTCCTTATAATGAACCTTCTGTATCAGGCTCACTTTATTATGCAAATATAGTAGATGATTACACCAAATACTGTTGGGTCTTACCCTTAAATTCTAAAGCAGACTTCAAGCATGCTTTTCACTCATTTGTTCTTAGAATTGAAAATCTTCTTTCATTTCCAGTTATCACCATTAGAACTGATAATGGTGGTGAATTTTTAAATGATTTATGTGCTCAAAAAGGTATTACTCATGAACTTACATGTTCTCATACACCATAACAAAATGGTGTTGCTTAAACTAAACATAAACACCTAATTACAATCACTAGAACAGTTCTCTTTCAATCTGGTCTACCTATCTCTTATTGGGTAGAAGATCTTATCACTGCCAATCATCTGATTAATAGACTTCCCACGAGAGCAATAAATTTTGCAACTCCATTTGAAATGCTCTTTCACAGAAAACCAGACTATGCTTTTCTCAAAGTTTTTGGATGTTCATGTTTTCCTTGGTTGAAACCCTACACTTCCAACAAACTTGAACCAAGGAGCAAACACTGTATTTTCATAGGTTATAGCTTGAATCATAAAGGATATAGATGTCTAGATCCATCCACTGGCCATGTGTACATTTCAAGACATGTGACTTTTAATTAACATTCATTTCCTTTCAAGGAATCCACTACTTCTTGTTCAGATATTTTTCCATCTGCTGCTGACAATGTACCTTTATCAATTGTTCCTTCATCTTCGGTTCCTCCTGTTTCTTCAATTGAATCCATTCCTGTCACTAAGAATGCTCATTCCATAATTATTAGGTGTAAAAATGGTATTAAAACACCAAAATCATATTTTGCAACCAAACATACATTGCAACTTGCATATCTTGTTAATACTGCCACAGTTCCAACCTGCATTACTACTGCTCATAAACAAAAGGTTTGGAGAGTTGCCTATGCAAATGAATATACAGCATTGCAGCAAGCTGGTACATGGTCACTAGTAGCTCCTTCAGCAGATCAACATATTGTAGGTTGTAAATGGGTGTTTAGGGTGAAATATAAGGCAGATGGTACAATTGACAAACATAAAGCTAAGCTTGTAGCTAAGGGATATCATCAGCAGCAAGGAATAGACTTTGAGGATACTTTTAGCCCTGTTGCCAGACCTACAACAATCAGAATCATCTTGTCTATGGCAGATCAATATGATTGGAAAATACATCAATTATATGTAAGTAATGCTTTCTTGCATGGAGAGTTAAAAGAAACAGTCTTTATGACACAACCACCTGGCTTTGTAGATCCTGAGAAGCCAAATCATGTGTGTTTACTTCATAAAGAAATTTATGGCTTGAAGCAAGCACCTAGAGCTTGGTATGAGAAGTTAAGTACATCTCTTCTTAATCTGAATTTTGTCAACTCTAAAGCTGATACTTCTCTATTTGTGCATCAACATGGCTCTCAGATTACAGTGGCTCTCATTTATATGGATAAAATTCTTCTTACTGGCTCTTCACCTGAATTTATTCAATCAGTTATCTCTAATCTTCAAGTTCAGTTTCTAATTAAGGATCTTGGTGATCTTTATTATTTTTTGGGTATTGAGGTGAAGAGATATTCAAACACTTTGTTGTTATCTCAAACAAAGTATGCTGTAGATCTGCTTAGGAGATTTAATATGGAAGGTGCAAAAGCTTTTCAAACTCCATTGGCTGCTTCTGATAAGCTTTCAAAAGATGTTGGTGAATTACTTGAAGATCCATCTGAATACAGGTCATTAGTGAGTTCTCTTTATTATCTGACATGGACTAGGCCTGAGATATCTTATGATGTGAATCTAGTCTGTCAGCATATGCAACATCCTAGAGTTCCACATTTAAATGCAGCCAAAAGAATTCTAAGATATATTAAAGGCACTCTGAGTTTTGGTTTGCAATTCACCAAAGGTCCATCTTTCTTATTGGGATTCTCAGTTGCTGATTGGGTTGGTTATGTTGATGATAGAAGGTCTACAGGTGGTTATTGTATATTCTTGGGTTCCAATGTGGTGTCTTGTTCTTCTAAAAAGCAAACAACAGTTGCCAGATGCAGTACAGAGGCTGAGTATAGACACATAGTGCAGCTGAGATTGGATCTGCTTTCTTCTTTAAGACTTACATTTTCCAGTATCTGGTATACCTAAACTTGGCTGTGACAATATCAGCTCTATCTCTTTAGCTTCTAATCCAGTTCAACACTCTAAAATGAAGCATGTTCATTTAGGCTATCACTTTGTTATGGAATTGGTTCAATCCAAGGCTTTGGATGTCTTTTATGTTAATACTTTGAATCAGTTAGTTGATATTTTTACAAAGCCTCTTCATGGTCTAAGGTTTACTGATATCAGATCCAAGCTCAAAGTCATTGAAGCTCATTTATGCTTGAGGGAGGATATTAACACAGACACTGTTCTACAGTGTCAGGATATCTTAACAGATGTTGTGGTGCAGGATAAGGAAGATAATGCAGTGCAGGATAAGGGATTACAGTTACTGCCAGGTCATAGCTGGCTTTCTTCACACGTTTTCTTCTCACGTATATGTGTCGGTCAGATTAGTTAGAAACCTTCTTTAAATAGATGAGTGGTTATCAGTGAAAGTTGCGGCTGTAATAGGATGTTAATCTTCTCTGTAATAATGTTGTAGCATTAATATTGTAATGAAACACACTGATAGAATTTGATGATCTTTCTTAATGTTACTACAGAGTGAACGTAATTACCGGCAACTGCACCACTATGAGAAAGATGAAAAGGACGAAGCACAAAAAGATCTTCGATAAAGATTGAGAGTAAAGAAAGAGATTACACCTTCTCGGTGTCGATGTGCGATATTTTAGGAAATACACATTCCAAAATCTCACATTTCCATCACAAATCAGATCCAATTTTTCTCAATTAATCCCTAGAATTACATTCAGCATGAATCTCTAAGGCTCGTACTAAGCAAACAACAAGGAAATCAACAGGAGGAAAATCTCCAAGGAAATACGCATGAGAACTTGCAGTAAGTTTAAAACATGTGGTTAATATATAAAAATTTAAAATTGTTGATCATGGGACCAATTATTTTCCCATGACTTCACCATATCCTACCAACATGAGAGAAAAAAATGCAGATAGAAATTAAGAAACCATACCTGAAACTCTTCGATCTTCATAATTTCTTAGGGAAAATTAAGGCATATTCATCAACACATTCCCATAATCATCTACAAAGAATTTAAATAAAAGAAATCACAATTCTTCTTCTCCAAAAATAGTTCCTAGAATTAAAATAATTATTTGCAGAATTTTTAATCTTCATCTGAGTTTGCATCTTGAGAATCATAAATGGGAACAAATAAATACTCCCTCCGTCCTAGTTTGGATGCCTATCGGAAATAATTGAACACCTTTTTTCTTGCTAGAAAATCCGCACCAGCAATAGGAGGAGTGAAGACACCTCATCGTAATTTTTAAGACCAAAAATAAGAGATTACCTAGCCAAAATGGAGAGGAACAGAGACGTGAATTCAGTTCTCCAGTCTAATTTTTTCAGACATCACATCCATTTCCTTCTCCCAATATGAATTTTGAATCTGGTAAATAAGATATGAGAACTGAATCAACAGAAAAATATGGTAGAATAAGAATAGAAAACCATTCAGTGGAAACAATCGACTGAAACCCAAGAGTCTCTCTTATATTAATCCATCCACCTCCCTCTCTAATCCACTAATAAGTCAGTTGAAGGAGAATTTGGAAGATTAGAGAGTTATTCTATTAGGGCTTGGACAGAAATTTCACCTTGGTTTCAGATAAAGCGTCGTTATGGAACAGATAAAAGAAGAAAAAGGAGAAGAAGACATTGAATTCACAGAGGTGGAGAGGAAATTATTAAAGCCGATGTGCGTCAGAAATAACTCCAAACCGTTGGTTATTCTTGTAACGCAGCTTACACGGGATGGTAGAGGGGGAATCCCATCCTCCGGTTAGAAATATGGATATATCTGGACCGTTGCGTGACACACCAAACACTCTTGTTTTATAAGCATAGATTGAAAAGAAAAATAAAAAATCGGTTTTGGATGGCTAAACCCTGGGAGACTCATTATACCTAAAGGGTCTGGCTTCGTTAAAGGGTATCCCAAAATTCCAAATCATCACTTTTTCTTTTTCTTGAACTCTAAGGTTCGATAGTGTGAACTGTGAAGTATAAAAGACCAGCTAAATGATTCTGTTTGTACACCGTCTATAAAATAGACGGAAAGCCCGCAAGTCCAGATGCACCAAGCAACAATGACTCTATTATTAAGAGTCTCTTCCGTAATCTGATTCAACTGCAGCTCATCAAACCAGCTACAGATAGATTCTTCAAGACAGAGATTTGATGGTGGCTGCCAACCAATAGCTGCACTCCAAATACATTGTAAGATAACATGAGACGTAGTTTCTGGAAGTTGAGAACATAAAGGACAAGCATGATCCATATTAGGAATTGTAGATACCCCAAAATTTATATCAAGGATGTAACGGAACTATATCACCAAGAGGAGATGAGAGGAATGGGACGTGCCGGGCACATGTGGTTCGGTTGTGAGACATTATGTGGAAGAGCATGCCAAGCACCTATGGCCTGGCCATGAAAAAGACATGGAATACTCTATAAGAAGAGAGGAGAGATTTGTAGGGAAGTGCCAGGTACCTATGGCATGACCATGGACAAGTTAGGAAAGGCCCTATGGAGAAAAAGGAGAAGGGTTGGTTGAGCATGCCAGGCACCCATGGCATGACCGTGAACAAGGTAGGAAACTAACTATGAGAAAAGAAGGGGAACTAGTTGGACACGCCAGGCACCTATGGCATGACCATAAACAAGACATGAAGTGTTCCATGGGAGAAAGCGAGGAGATTAGTTGGGCATGCCAGGCACCCATGGCATG
The DNA here is from genome assembly GCA_023531105.1 of Papaver atlanticum. Taxonomy (NCBI): domain Eukaryota; kingdom Viridiplantae; phylum Streptophyta; class Magnoliopsida; order Ranunculales; family Papaveraceae; genus Papaver; species Papaver atlanticum. The sequence goes on along the minus strand of JAJJMB010017545.1, from coordinate 2,416,598 downwards.
GCCATAAACAAGGTAGGAAACCAACCATGAGAAGAGAAGGGGAACTAGTTGGACACGCCAGGAACCTATGGCGTGACTATAAACAAGACATGAAGTATTCCATGGGAGAAAGGGAGGAGATTAGTTGGGCATGCCAGGCACCCATGGCATGGCCATGAACAAGATAGGAAACATTCTATGAAAATGAGAGGGGAGGCTAGTTAGATGTGCCAGGCACCCATGGTGTAATCATGAACAAAGTATGAGATGTTCTATGGAAAGAAAATGAAGATTATGTGGGCATGCCAGGCACCTATGGCATGACCACGAACAAAACATGTAATACTCTATGAGGAGGAGAAGGAGATTAGTTGGGTGCGCCAGGCACCTATGGCATGACCACGGACAACCTCCCCATAATACCATTAAAGACATGGGCGCAAGCAACCCTCATCACGCTGCCAAGAGCCAAGGAAGACAAGATAATTGAGATGACAACTGGGTGTTCGTGATTCTCGTGGCTTCCTCAGAAAACAACAATTGAAGTGCCCATATCCTGGGTAGAAGGGTACTGATATCGAATGGACTCTAACCGGTGTCAGCCCCTAATCTAAAGATAAGAGCGTCGCGGAGGATTAGAAGTATCAAGGACACGTGTACGTCCTCTACATGCTAAAGTGATGAAGAAGTCAAAAGTATACACGTGTACGGTACCAGAAGACTCAAGAAAGATTTAGGAATGTTATAAATACCCATCTCTTAAGATGAAGAGATTATGCATTTTCTGTGTATTCTTAACATTGTACTACTTTCTGGATCAGAGTTATTCTTTTCCTCTTTGGTGTAACTCTAAGGTTTATCCTTCTTAATTTATACCATTTTACAGGAATGAAGCCTGCTAGTTTGTCTCTTGTGGGCAGGATATCCTTGATGCACTTCCATAATAAGAATTGCCTGATTCTTGGTAGGATTGTCAGCTTCCATAGCTTCTTGAAAATCTGCTTCTGCCAAACTTGATCACATTTTTCTTAAAAAAAAAAAAAACTTTGGAAAGTCATTTTACGAGAATTTTCTTTCTTAATCAAACCCTTGGAAAATAGAATTTGGTTAACAGAGCCATTTGATTTACCAGGTTGTTTCTTAAATGCATTATGAATTTCACTTTCGGACTAGTTCATTCGCCTGAACACATTCCAATTTCTTTTCCAAGCCGATTTGCTCGTGTTAACCCATGAATCAAAAATTCTCTTAACCCTTCCATGATCTCTATGAATCGACAAACTGTAGTACTGTACTGTACAAAGAATTCTAGGTGGCCATGCTATTTTAGGTTCTGGAACACTTTAACTTTTCAGATGCTCAATGTTGAGCACCAATGTTTCACTTAGAAATAAGAATCACAGGAATTGAAGAATACTAAAACTTTCAGTACCTAATGCGCGAAATATAAAAGAAGATTAAATTGGAACAATGGCGCTATTATATGTACAACTTTGGACATAAAAATACAACAGTGGGCACTATTGCACCTCGATATAGTACAGCTTTAAGCTAGGAAATGTGATTCAGTTTAGCCACCATGAAATTTTCCTAATACATTGTTAGCATCATGTTTCGTCAGCCTTTGGCTCGAGGACCACAGGAATTTTCTCTTTGTGATCACCACGCAACACCTCTACAGTCACCTGAATTTCAATCAAGTGTTCAGCTAAAAGCTTTCTACAGTATTCAGAGCCTCAAATTAATTTTCGATAATACTTGAGTTGTTTCCATTGGAACAAACTCATTTGTAGGATTTGGATAACCACATCATAGTGAAAGAAAATCAGGTATGACAATTACCTCGTCACCAACATTACACTGGTCGAGAATTCTGTACAGATCGCTCCCGTTTGAGACCTTTTTCCCATTCACAGATGTTATGATGTCACCCAGAATAAGTCTTCCATAGGAATCTCGTTTGGTTGCCAACAAACCCTTGACAATGAAGATTAGTCAGTTTTGCTGATAAAAAAAGTCACATGGAAGTCTCACTATAAGAAACTACAATCACATAGAAGTCTCACTATAAGAAACTACAATAAAAAATAGCTCAAAGTACAAAAAATTATACCGCTTTTCCAGCAGGACCATTTGGTGGAGCATCTAGGACAAGCACCCCACTAACACCAAGCTGCTCCACAGACTGATCAGGTGCAAATTTAATTCCTAGAATGGGTCTTGTCACTTTCCCAAACTTTACCAACTGATCAACGATTCCACCAACCTGCACAAGGAATGAAAGCAAATGTGCAATACATCAGAATCAACATGGAAAAGAGAACTCTGTTTCAGCTATAATTTACAGATCTGGTACTGACACATATATAGTTTTAAGGTCTAAAATGAAATCACAATTAGGAAAAAAGTTGAACATACAGTGTCAACTGGAATTGAAAATCCAACACCAGAGGATGCACCAGATGGAGAATAAATAGCAGTATTAATCCCAATCAAGCTTCCTGAACTATCAAGTAAAGGGCCTCCACTGTTACCAGGGTTAATGGCTGCATCAGTTTGTATAACATCCTGAATTGGACGACCGGTAGCAGCAGAACTAATTTCTCTTCGAAGTCCACTACAGTACCAAAAGATAAACACCTCAGAGGAAAGATCTATAGCCAAACCTTAGAAATTAACTTTTAATGTGGAAGTCATGCATGAAATTTATGAAGCTACCATAGTGAAGTCATGAAAATTGTGAATATTATAAAGATCCGTACCTGATTACACCAGTTGTAAGTGTGTGGTCGAGCCCAAACTGCAATTTCAAAAGGAAAAGTTCCTGTTGTTAGTTACACATAACCCTATATCTAACTAATCAATACAAAACCAACGCCTACGGTAGGATGAAAGACATCTTGGGCAAGCTAAGTTACTTCACAACACAGTCTGCTAAGTGACAAAAAACACCAAAAAGTGTTTGAGCAACATGAGCACTAGGATAGTGCACTTTTTCAGATGAACGAGTAACAACTACTTTTGAAATTTCCATACAAACAAACTACTTCTGAAAGTTCCATACACCTCAATTTTCAGCCAAGTTACTCCGTTCTACTACCAATTGGCTTTGAGTTTAGTCTTACATGGGCTATTACCATGAATGGTTCACTATCCCAAATGGGCTATAAGGAAAAATTAAGAAAATCTATATCCCATTATTTGGTGCGAATGAGATATTGTATAAACCATTGGGTGTGGTAGTCTTTTAAGCCATTCATTACGCCATACAAATGTAGAATACAGAATATATCATACTCACAGGGTTCCCAATGGCAAATACTTTCTGACCAACAAGCAAGTCCGCAGAGACACCAACAGGTATCGGTCTCAATTTCTCTTTTGGTGCATCAACACTCAACACAGCAACATCCTTATCTTGGTCAAATCCAACAACTTTTGCTTCAAATGTTGATTGATCAGCAAGAGTGACCCTGTATATGGTGGCAAAAACTGATTAACAAACTCATTGGCACAATTTCGTAACTATTTAGTGTCTCTGCCAAGTGAAATGAAGTCATAACTAAACATTTACAGGATATTTCAAGAACGAACCTGAGATCAGAAGCGCCACGAATAACATGATAATTAGTAACAATATGACCATCTTTATCCCAAACAAAACCTGACCCAGATCCCTGTGGAACCTCCAATACATCCAAAGTAAATGCGTCCTGCCTAAATTGCACAACCCATCAAACCCGAACCTTAAAACACAAATTCCATAACTCTAATCAATCAAAAAAAAAAAATCTCAAATTCAATGGATTCAGATGTACCTGACTGCTAGATTAGTGATATAAACAACTGAAGGAGTATTTTCTTGAAAAAGACGAACGGTAGCAAGTTCATCAGTCTGTAATTTGCGTGGAGAAGTAACAACAAAAGCTAAAGCTGGATCAACATCAGTTAAGTAAAGAGAGAAAGACAAAGCAAGCGAAGTACAGAGAATGAACAATGAATCTTTAAATGAAGATAAATCCTTGTCGATGAAGAATTTGGAGGAGACATTTTCATTTGGGTTTTGTAATAGATGAGACGAAATTGGGAAAAGTTTAAAATTAGGGTTTCGTCTGAGGAAGGGAGTTGACTTAAAGAGTGTGAAATTGCTGTTAGTTGGTGGTTTTGGATAGAATGATGATGATTTCGGGACAGTTGCAGAGGTAATGAGTGAATAAACTGCCATTCCTTTGGTTACACTTGTTGAGAAGTGATTTGATTATTTAAGTCTCTGAGTCTCTGACTCACTGTTTTTATTGTTTGAAGATTTTTAACATCTAGAAATGTGTATAATCCAATGGCTGTGTGGTGATTGATAATGGCTGTGAAATCTGGTCAGGTGGTTTAAATCAGCCGAGTATGGCCACCGGCCCTTTTTTTTTTTTTTTTTTTTTAACAAGTAATTTTTTCATTGATGAAAATTCAAGGTTGCAATGAGTTTAACATCTAAAATAAGAGTCTAAAATAAGAGAATCGAAAGAAACAAATCATACAAGTACAATACTGAAAAATCCGACGATAGAAAGAGAACAATTATTGGAGCAAGAAAAATAGAAGTATGAATAGAAAACCCAATTAAATTGGAGGAATAATGGGTGTTTTTTTTCCGAACTAAATTCTAACGATTTAGTTTGTTTTTATTCTTTAGAATGATGTGCTCTTGAAGTAGGAGTGATTTGCTCAAATCTCTTGTAACTAGGGATGAGCATTCCATCGTCAAAAAGATTACCGATGAAGATTCGTCTGAAACAACAAAGACGAAGATTTCGTCGTTGGAAAGCATCAATATTGATCTTCAAACTCAAATCAATAACCAATAACCGCCATTAAAGTGAAGATAACCTCTAAAGTACCGCGTTGAGGCTCTAGGCAAGCTAGCATGTCGTAGAAGATAGGGTTCGAAAAGTCATATATAGGAATGGGAAGACCAACCTTCAACTGTCCAAAACTAATTATAACCCCATTCGCATTCCAATTTTCCCGTTCAAACCATCCCAAGTCAAGGCTAACGTCTTTAGCAGACTCTCAGGAATGGTGAGCCTAAAACCTCGCTACTGAAGCTCTTTATTGAAATCAGAAACGATTTTCGCATCCGAAGATTTCTCCGGAGCCATGGAACTGAAAATCATGAGGTGAAAGAACTTAAAACGAGAAATTCGAGTAATATCTACAATGGAAAATATCGAAATGGATGAAAAACTTATCTTGAAATTGGTACTGCTTGAGGAGAAACACTTCGGCTTGCGGACATGGAAAAAGTTAGAAAGAGGAGATAAGTGCAGAGAAGCAAAAGTTGCAAAGAGAATTACAAAGAAGGAGAATAGCCAGAGAATGAAAATTAATAAGGAAAAACATTCATATGAAAATGCATTTATATCATCGATAACCTGCTGAAAAGGCGGAAGGTCATAAAGGTAACATATTAAAGACGTATCAGTTACATATTGACGAGGATAAGACGTGGAGACGGTTAGGCGTGAAATCCGGAGGCGTGGCGACGGTTTAAAAACTGCAAAATTTTCTTCTCATCCTACCCTCGTTCGGATGATAAAAGAAAAGGCAAAATGTGTGGGTAGAAAATCACATCGCCACGCGTATGCATCGCAGGGCACAAATGCGGGAGACCCAACTTCGCGGAAAATGCTAGATACACTCCTTAACAGCACTTTCCCGCTTTCGAGATATCTATCCAGTCCACGAGATCAGGACACGTGGAAAGCACTAAAAAGGGATCTATGACTAAGTTTGAAATGGGTAGTTGGGCATTTAATGAGCGAGCAGAACGGTAAGTTCAACAGTCTGTGGTCTGACGGGACAGGTGGCGAGATGCGATACGACGAGATACAGAGCGATAGAGATATCTTCAGTGAAGACTAACCGGCGAGTTGACTAGCGAGGACAAACACCGACAAAGATGGACCCTTCTGCAAGAAATCTACAATGAACAATCTTTGCGAGCATGACAAGCGAGTGAGATGAGCTGTCACACATTATTGAAATTTTCCTATAACAGGAATTGTAAACGGCATTAAAAAGGTTGAGATTTTTAGAGTCCATATCATACTATGAGAGATAGACAGCGAGATATTTTGTACTACACTGAGAGCTTGTAATCGTCGTCCATTCATAGTGAAATCACCCCGTTAACGTAGGTTTTAACATCGAACCGCGTTGATCGCATGTGTCTCTATATTCTATTTGCTTACTTGTGAATCTTACCTCATATGCTTGATTGATAGCTTTGATGATACTCTTAGCATAGTTCGTTGGGTGTACTGGGGTTTTCCTGCAGCTACACATATTTAAGCCGACTCTTTGGGAATATAATTTAGTTGGCAGAATGGGCAAGCTAGAAGTAGAATAATTAGCAGGCAATTTAGAGAATTGACCAACAAAATGAGTGGCGAGAAAAATATCAAAAGCTAAAGCTAGAAGGCTTTGGCCAGAGCAGTATCAAACCACTCACCTTTATTAGGTTACTATGAAGTTGAGACTAAGAGCAAGTCTTATGGTGGATCCAACCTATTCCAAGCTTGGAAAAAGTATGGAATGTCAAGTCTAATGGATTCCAAGTTGATGCTATCCACATATTTTCCAAACCATTTTCCATGGTTTTATGAAATAGTGTGTGGAATCCAATTTCAACTATACAAATATTTTAGTCAAATACAATTGACCAAATCAAACGCTTTAGTGTTAAAAGCTATTCTCTTTAGCTTTCCTATGATTCATCATAAGACTTGAGCTTCCATGAACAATTCCAAATGCTGAGGTGGCATGGCATGGAAGATGGAATTCTTCCACCATAAGACTTGATCTAAGAGGAACCTTAGAGAGTTCCGTTAGGACATCAAACATGAAGATTACATGAGGGTAGCGGTAGAGAGTTGGAAGGTGTGGAATCGATCAAACGGTATCTGGAGATGTCAACAAGAAGATCAAATAAGCTGGAGCTCAATGTGATTTGCAATATATCTGATGATGATCCACACAATGTGGAAAAATTATCTAGCAACCTAACATCCCAAAGAAGGGCGAATGAATTCAAGAAACACCAGTCCAGTAGCTATTCCTGATCAAAAAGCAAGAGTCAAAACGGTTAATGTTGGGAAAATGCAACTCGAGGTTTTTTCTTAGCAACGTTGGAATGAGAAGAAGCAATAACCTTATCCATAAGCTCAAGCGGGAAGATGGTAATGCCATTAAAGAGAATTGTCCGCAGAGTAGATGGTAGTGCCATTAAAGAGAATTGTCCACAGAGTAACTTTGTAGCGTTGTTTTCTGAAAAGAAGTTTAGTGAAGATGAAGTTGCAGAGTTCGTTATTGGTCTACTATACAAATTTCACTTATCTTGCAAAGAAAAATGAAAAACGCCTCCTGCATTACTGGTGCTTTTTATCTTGATAAGATCCTATTAGGAGGAGGGGGAAAAGGTCAGGAATGAGCAAACAAAATAATACTAAAGAACATTTATGCTCCTTCATCACTTGTGCAAAACCGCAGTCGAACTTGAAAAGCCAACTTTGTCCACAATGTTATATAGAAGTCTCTGGGAGTGTTTAAAAAAGAAAGTAAATCTACAATATTTTCTCGATGGGTCTCAACTCCTTGGGTAAGCCATCAAAGTTCCCGAAATCTACATCAGACTGTAGCATTGGCCTTTGTCCAGTTTTCCAAAGGATGCCTTCTGCTAGATGTTCCTTTGTTGGTGTCAACATCACATAATTTGGATCCGCCCTTTGGTACCTATAGTTGAAGATAAGATTATAATAAATTGAAAGTGTTGAAAATACAAAGCTCAGTGAAATGAAGAGAGAAGGTAAACAATCACATACAAAAATTAGGCATAAAATCAGAAAACGAGTCCAAAATTCATACATGATTTTGTGATAATTTGGTGCATGTGAACTAGCAGAATAGTTGCTAGTAAGAAGCTTATAAAAGTTAGTAGAGCAAAAAACCTGGCTTCTCTGAGATCCTCAACACGAAGTCCAAACCCAAAACCTGTGGTGGCAGTCCTACGATCTCTAACAGCTGCGAAGGAAAACAATAGGATCATGTCATCATGTGCCATGTTAGAAGAATGCCATAGCAAACTATAGTAGGTATGGTGTATGTGATATGCGATTGTGTTCATGCAGTGAGTATTTAGGGCATTTTCATTATTTTTCAGTGCGACGACTAGATGAGGTTAAAAAGACATCTATCAATTGATTTTATGTGGTACCAGAAAGGCCGAACGTGAAGGAAGGTTTCCACCATGACTTGAATGCTAGAGCTATTGATGAGCTTAACGGACCCACTTTTCCCTACAAAATAAAAAGGAAAAACTAATTTAGCAAAACTTAGTATGATATATAGTTCGATTATAACAGATTCCACCACCAGCTGTATCCGCCCGCACACGGCTTGTGTGCTTTTTAATCTATCCTCTTTGATAGATAAAAAAAAAAAAAAAACAAACAAACAAACAGATTCCACCAACAGATGCTAACCTTGAATAAGAAGTTCTTATTGGCTTGCCAAGATGCAGCTATCTGAAATGTCGAATCCTGGCCAGTATTTGCTGATTCAGCCTTATCAACCCTATACAAAAAAGACAAAACCTAAGTTGACATATTTAAGACACTATTTTGAAACAAATGAGAGATCAATGTGTACCTTGTCTGTAACTCAAAGCCAAAATCAATATAGTTTGTAATCCCAACTACCCCATCTTCAAATGGATTCTTCACCTATTACAATGACATGTCTGTCAGGTTCAATAGGTTTAGGAGAAAAATGAAAGATCAACATCCAACTAAACTACAAGTATGGCAAGCACTACAGAAACAATATTCTGAGTTACGAAGAGAAATCATCTTATCAATGATTGCACAGTCCTAAATCCTAAGAAATGTATAAGAAAAAAAAAGATGAAGATAAATATGAAATATGAAATATATCGAAAAAGTGAGAAAAATACCCGTCTTTGGACCACAACATGCTGATAGAATGAAGCAATCAACTGTAATTTTGAACATTGATAAATGAGATAGTCAGCCAAAGTAAAGAGTCACCTTAAATTGTGATAAGCCATTCAAACAACGTTATCATAGACAGGTTTATAGCTACACTAAGCTCGGTATACTTGTCTTTGTAATTAAACAGCTAGAACCTAAGAAAACCAAACACAAAGGTGTTCCAAAAGAAAATGTTTAGAATATTAGAGCCACAGAGCAGACGAAAAAACAAACCTGGGAGCTACATGCAAGTTCAAGACAGAAATTGAATGACGGACTCAATGGGCTACTGGATCCTAGCCCATAGCCAATCGCACAACTCCAGTTCTTCAAATCCTTATAGTCTGCACCGTCTTTCTCAACTAATCATCAAGAAAATACCAATTTACAACCATAATTTATGTGCAGATGCATAGTTAAAGTATATAATATGTGTTGCAGTAAGAAAATATATCTAGCCCGTAAATGGCGAAACAACTCACTAGTTGGTATATACTGCACTCCTGCAGTTAACCTTCCCATCCTGCTCACTAACCATGCGGTTCGTGGAGACTTATCTGAAGCACATAACAGCACCCATCAGCGACCTAGAAACAATTTCATACTCTGGATGATGCAGGGTCTCGTTATAAAGTAGCTTCTAGAGGAGGTTCAGAAAGGTGAAAACTCAACAATTGAAAATGTGAACACAGCATTATATGTAAAGTCATGAGATGGTTGCAATTAGTGTCATATTGGAGACGTAACTGGTTAAGCTTCCCTAATTCAATCACAACAACAAGTAAGTCACTGTTTACTTTTCACCTCTTAGTTTTATATCTCTGGCTGAAAGAGTATTAACTGATATATCATCTAAGAAACAAAATCTTAAATGTTTGCATCAGATGCACACCGTTTCAACAAGAAACCAGAAGATATAGCTAACTATTTCACGTTATACAAATATCTGTTGAGTTTACTAAATGACAAGAATAATGTAAATTAATTAGCATACAATACCCATCACATACAAGCAAAAGGTAAAAGAGTGGCTCCAACTGACAAATTTTCTGAGCCATATCTCAAGCCCATGACACCATAATCTTCCGAGTTTACCCTGCATGAGCAACTAGATTATTAAACGGAGTCATCAGAAAGTACATGTCACCTTCTCTTAAAGATGCATTCTTAACAAAAGTACCTTTTTTTATTGGTTAGCAATGGAAATGTGCCAAATGCACCAAATCCAGATCCAGGATAGTAGACACAAGATCTCATGCGCAAAACCCTATTCGAACAGTGTATAAGAAGAAAACGAGTTAGCCTGATAAATAAAAGGAAACGAGTGAAAGATATTCACAAGTGAAACAGCAATAGCAAGAAAACTAATTTCTTCCAAAAAAGAAACACTTACGGTTCAGAATTTGATACAAAGAGGTCCATGAACGTATTAGGATCATCCACATCCCTGCTCATTAAGAAGCATAAAATGAGGATCTACATTAATGAACTAACTAAAGGTACATAATTGCACCGATCAACGACAGATTGGGATCGTAAGCATTCACCTACCTTTGCCAACGAAACAATGCATTTCCCACAATATTCTCGTCAGGTTTATGGTTAAGTGGACCATTTACCTGAAGAAGCTAAGGAAAACGAAGTTCTATTATCATTATACTTACTGACTGAAGAAAATAAATGACGAGCAGGCACAGAATACTACATATGATTTAATCAATGAGAGCATCAATTGCTTATAAGGATACAGTTGCAATTAGATCCACATTAGGATCATCCATCGGTTTTAGCATAATTCTCGTGCTAAAATGTCGTGCTTCTTCATAATAATCCTCAAAAAGGCATTTTAAGGCAAGCTTTCCAAATAGCATATCATATGAAGACTCCATCATCCTGTTCAATGTCTTACAACTTATTATTAGAATCTAAGTTACTAAAGCAACAGAAACATAACCAGAAAATCAAATAACAAATACGAAGACGTACGATATACAAAATCAATAATATGGGTCCCAAAACTCCAATGTTATATAAAAACAATAGCCATTTACCTTATGTCTGTTTTCGCTCTGTCTAGTCCTAAATAGAAAAGACATAATTGTATAATGAGGGATTGCCAGTGGAGTAGGACTCAAGGTAACGAGAATTATGCAATGTTGATGTGGAAAACAGTGTTCAGGGACAAAGAAAGAGAACGACTAGAGATCAGAAACTTGAGATACACAAATGATGATTTTGTGATGCAAATGTCTTTGGAGATTTTCTGTAGACCAACAAGATCTGTGGAGATTAATCATCATGGAGAAATACGGGTGTGAGAAGCAGGATGGGGGTATGGAAAGGTATATACATCAGAATGGGGTGCTCATACACGCTGAGAAAAGGCAATATGACTCTTTTCTGGCTGGACCACTAGTTAGGAGAAGAACCTCTGCGGGACATATATCCAAGTTTGTCCAAGGTCTCTAGGGAAAAAACATATTTGTTGAGTCATTACTATAAAGTGGGAGCTAATCTAATGCAGTCGTCGATTGAGACCTTGATGCAAGGAGATGAAGACTAACAGAAAATGAAATTTCAAAGGCTGTAGCTCTAAGGACCAAACAGGAGGAGGGTTCTATTCCTGAAAATGAAAATAGTAAAACGAAAAAAAAGGACAAGGAATGGAGTTTTCAGTGTGAAATCTTATTACAAAGCTACACAACAACCTTCTCCTGGAGCAATCAGCTTACAAGGCAGTTTGAAATAGTAATGTACCATCATCATAAGTATGTTTTTATGCATGGCTGGTATATCACGAGTCCATACTCACACCGGTGTTGAATGTGCAAAGATGCATTGTCAATCAATCATCACTTCAATCAGCAAACATTGTTGTTTCGATATCACCCCTTACATTTGCTGAATGAAGTGAGATATAAGGATCTAATAATCTTCGAGTGGGAAGAGATTGACAGAAGATAAATGCATGGTATAAGCTATATTATCCCTAATTGGTGGTGACCTTAAGGTCTTGATTCCCCATTGAAGGATGTAGCTAAGGCCAATTAGGGCAATTGCACATATAACTGCAATAAAGATCAAGAAATGTTAAAATTAGGGTTTAGAATTTTTAACCTGATACGGGCAGCAAGAGGAGGGAAATCAAATAGCGGTGGTACCAGAACCATCGGTGGTGGTGGTTCTTTATAGAACAAGTTCAATAAATTCCCCATGGCTTGAATTTTCTCTGCTTCTTTGTTGATTATTTTTGTGAATTAGGGAATTTGAGAAATGATTAATTTCTCTGACAGTGGGTTTTTTTAGTGAGAGAGAAGAGAAGTTCGGTATAGAGTGTGTAACTCTCCCCGCGCTTCTCTCTTTCTTTGAACGACACGTTCAAACTGAAAAATGTTGAGAGAAACGTGTGAGTTTGGAATTGAGTCTCTATGTGAAAAAAAATGGGGAAACTTATGTGCAGCCCAATTAATCTTTTGTGTATATCAGAAACCCACCCTAAATATATAAGACCCAAAACTAATTATAGTTGTACCATGTTACTAAAGTAATTAATTAATAATATGATTTCAGCGAATTTCCTCTGATGTGGTTAAAAGCTGAATCAAGCTCTCTTCCTAGAGTTTCTGGCCCCATCAGAGAGTATTTCGACCAATAGGAATCTTTTATTTATTCACACCACCGTATTTTCCACACCACTTCTCTAGAGTAACTTGTGTCTCGATCAATTCCCTCTAACCCATACCACCGTCTACACAACAAACCCTAAACTGGAAATTGGTTTTAGTAAAACCTTTCTCGCAAAACCAATACCCTAATTTTGTTCTCATGTTTTCTTCCCTTTTTCTGATTCTATTCTCTTAACTTTACTGCTATACACTGGAAACTCATTTACTCGCTTTTTCTCTTTCTTTTCTCATCCATTTACCTGTTGTTTCTTCTCCATTCTCCTCCATGTCTGTTCTAATTTTCCATTGATTGTTTTATTTTTACTTCGCATGTAATAATTAAGGTTGCACAGGAACCACACCGGAACCGGTGAATCGCACCAGAACCGGAAAAAAATAACCGGAACCGGAGAGGAGGTATAGGGAACGGGAATGGAAATGGGAACCGGTGTAGGGATGGGTACAGGGAATGGTTCTAGCCTATTCTCGACCTGTACCTGACCATAAGTACCGGTGTCTAATAGTCGTAGATCTTTTGATTAGAAATAATCATGGCCATCCCTTCTCTTCGTCTTGATTCATTCATCACCATCAGTAACAACAGCTTCAAATTTCAGTTCTTCGAGTTTCTCATCTTCACAACACCAACAACAACCCTATTTCACTTTCAGTTATTCAATCTCGAGAATAACTCCTCCAGATTCAATATCCTTCTCTCTGTTCATAAATCGATCCCATTCTTCTGTAATTTCCATCAGCAGAATCAATTGAAATAGCTCCGTCGTTTTCTCCCTTGTCTGTTCACGGCTTCACTGCAGACATCAATTCCTTTTTCATTTGTTCTTCTCGATCCCAACAGACCAGCAACATCAGCATCTCAAGTTTCGAACTGCTAAAGGATTTTCCATCATTAGAAAACATAACCTACATTCATTTCCTGTCCAATACCTAATCAAGCACATTTCAACTATCAATTGAACAACTACACCTCCCAAACCTAACAAATATAATAACACATCCTATAAAATCAGGAATTAAAACCCTAAAAGACAGTCAATTCATGCACACCAATTTTTTTTTTTTTTTTTGCTCAATTCAATTTAAACACGAAAATCCTAAATCATAGATCGAAAGATCTCCAAACCCCCACTACATTCAAACCTATCAAACAAAAAATCACAATCACTAACTATGTTATAGAAATTCAGAAGATTAGGTTTGAGGTGAAAGTAACAATAGAGATCTAAAAGAATAGGGAAATTTAAAGAGAATGAAGGGAAATATGTACCTGGAATTAGTTGAAGGGAAAGTGATAAGATGAAGAAATTTAAGCAACGCAACCAACTCCAACCTGAACATTTAGTCATCTTCTCTGTGTTGTTCGTCAACCAAAAATGTTTTACTTTCTCATGTTCTGTGTGTAAACAAGAATTTGTCCTTAAAAGAACCATAGGAATCTTCGGTAAAAACCCGGTACCGGTCTTACAGGTACAACTCCAGGTACGTGTACAGGTACAGTTCCTCAAAATGAGGTACCGGTCAACTCCAAGTACAGGTACCGGGTTCATAAGAAACCAGGGCCGTACCGGCTCATGTGCAGCCTTAGTAATAATACCAACGGATATTTGATTTTGCAGTTAAAGGTTTTATTTTCTTATTTCGTGTTACGATTTCCATGATATTCTGTTTTTTTTTGTTTTTTTTTTTATGTATCGCAGTTGATGATCGATGGATCCACCGCGAAATTCTAGCCCTAATTTCTTTTAAGCATTAGGGTTTCTTTTCAATTTTATTTGACTCATCATAACAGGAATTGGGAGTAAGGACCTGTTGTTCCTACTTATTATAATTCTTTCACAGCATTCCATAGAAGATGATATCCAATGGAGGGTTCGAGTGGTTTAGATATGAGTATTTGTAGTACACAATCTGTTTGCTCGACCACTGAAATTGCCTTTTCTATGGATGAAAGTAAATCATCACCTCAAAAGAAACCCAAAGGAAGGTGATATTGCCTGTGTAAAGTTACATTTTATTTTCAGATATAATAAAAGCTACATTTATGGGTATAATTATATTATGGGATATGGGTCTTCTTTCCCTGAGTTGTTTCTTTTCGAGTATTTACTAAGAATATAACAAATACATGTAACATTTACATAGAATCTATAGTGTGATCTACTTATATTGATGAAGTTTAATTTTGATTATTAGGTTCCTAACTTATACTACAATGGTGATGCAAATGGAAAAATAACTTGCTCATGTATATGGCTTATCTTATTTCGCTGAATGTTCACACCACATATGGTTCTCACTTGAAAGCTGTTTAAATTATCAGTTAAGTAATTATTGAAGGTGGGGATGCCTGGTCAGTAGTCTAATATTAATTCACAAAGTAAATAATAGATTCACAAAGTATAAAGAGAGATGAACATTTATATTAATCTAATATTAATTCACAAAGTAAATAATCAATGATAAATTGTTGTATCGTTGTAGACGTGATAATAAATTGTTGTATCGTTGTAGACGTGATATGTTTATGCCCTGCATCAAGACGTCATCAGAAAGCTCATATCCGTGACTCCAAGTACAACTAAGAGAAAGCAAGATGATTACAGATGCATAATCATAGAAATACAAAGAGAATGGAAAGTAAACATTTTAACAAACTACCACTGTGTCAAAAATAAGTTTTATGTGAAAATATTATATCTAAATGTCTGATTATAAATGGTACTTAAAATACTTATGTCATTCATTAGTTCCGAGTATGAATTTGAATCGAGTTGTAAAATGAAGTGTTATTTAAAGAGTAGTACTGAAGAAAAAAAAATGTTCTTAGGAAAGTAATATACCACTCATTTTATGCAACAAACAGGGATACACTACTTACTGCGTGCTTGGAAATTCTGAGTGGCACTATGGCCTGCCCAAAGAGCTTGGTAAAGCATGGAATGAGGGATAAGGTAAAGAAATTGTTTATCAAAGGGTAAAGAGGTTGTCCTAACTCCAGAGGTAAACACTTGACTTAACAATAGAGAATGAATTATACCAATAGTAGTATTTCTGATAAAAAAAAATCTTACTAATATTAGGTACATTTTCGTGTGAAGATTGAATGCTACCCTATCTTAGACTACAAAAGGTGCATCAAGTTGCACATTTGGCTTCAGTTTACCAACATTTAGTGTTTGACACCGCAAAAATTGCAACTTATTTTTGTAGTTTCTTGGGCTGGTGCACTCAGTTGGTTATTACTTAAGTGGTATATATTCACCTGGATCCGGGTTTGGCATCCTTTTCATGTTACCATTAGTAACTATGTGGAACATATTTACTTCTATTAAGCCAGTAACTATTTTTCTCTGTTAACACTTTTCCTAAAAGTTTAATTGTTTAGGCGGGAAATAAAACTGCCTCAATGTGTGTTCCAACCTTAGAGAATTAGCAAGATCGTGTCTAACATAACCTGCTTCTGCATCATAGGAATAATAACGCTACTTGGCTACTGTCATTATTCGACTGTTCAACTGTCATGCTTAGTTGTTGTATTTAAGTACATGTCCTTCGTATGATATTTTATCTAGACCAAGATCAATTGGTTTCTTGAATACCATCGAATGCACCAAAATTGCCCATTGACGAAAGATTCGTGTAGTGTTTGTTTTCGTAAATGTAAGGTAGTATGAAATATGTAAGCAAGAAGTGCCCAGATCCTAAATGTAAGTTGGGCTCTTGAAATTCAATGGCTCCAAAATATACTTACCTCTACAAAATTTCTGAGCCAGTGAGTTTCATTTTAATTAATTGACTACATTTTTAATGATCGAATATTTTTATTGCATGTTTCTACGTTTCATGATTAATTGACTACATTTTTAGTAATTGAATATTTTTAATGCATGTTCCTCTGTTTCATGCATCCCTAAAAATTTAATGCCACAAAAATATACTACTTTTCTCTACATATCTAGGCCCGTGCAAAGCACAGGTGCAAAATCTAGTCTTTTATAGAGTAGATAAATAGTATTTTCGTTATTTTTTGTTTTATAAAAATAAGGTGAAAAACCTGGCTAAATTGGGGCCTATGCCACTTAATTAGGGCCTATAGCTACATGACAAAATAGGGTCATTAACAAGTAATTTCTAGAAACCCCTTATCCACTATTTATGTTAATGCCTAATATGCCCTTATTAAATTAGTGATGATTAATTAAGTTAATATTTGTAAAATTAATTAGTGTTTGAGTTTGATTATAGTGTTAGGATTAGAGTAAAATTCATTTTCTTTTTTAAGGTTTGGAGGGAAAGAAGAAGTAGAGGGAAAAAAGAAAAATCTAGGGTTTGTGATTTTCTTAGCAAAAATGAAACTTTATAGTGATGATGAAGACTCTAGTAGTGATGAAGAAGTGGGTGCATCAGATTATCATGATTTCGATCCTACCGAATTGGATAATTTGTTGAATGAAGAAAAGAATGTCAACCAAAGAATGCTTGAGGATATTATTCAAGCACAAGAACAATTTCGTCGGGAAGAAGAAGGTGATAGTGCTTCTAATAAACAGGTATGAGTTGTAACGATCTACAAACATGTATTTGCATGTCCCAATCGCCCAAAAAGGGAAAAAAATTCAAAACTTTAACCCAGAATCGGTTTATTCGATAGCACTACATAAACCGATTCTGGGTAAAATCCCCAAATTGGGTACATTAATCGGTTGTTGTTAGTCACCACATAAACCGATTGTAGTAAAAAAATTGGTGCGCTGGGTACGTGACGAAAATCGGTTTTTGTTGGTGATGTGCATAATCCGATTTCTTCACTTGAATAATCACGTAGAATACACCAAGTTGACAAACGGTTTATTTACGTGTATATGTAATCCGATTTTGGAGAAAAAAAGTTCCAGGACAAATGTGAACAAAAATCGGATTACATGATACGAGACATGAACCGATTGTAAACTTTGAAATTTTTTCGTCAAGTCCTTAATCGGACTTTAGAGTTGCATATATAAACCGATTAATGATAATCGGTTTTCTCGACTGTAACATATAAACCGATTTTAAATCCTCAACTTGTTGATATTTGTTGTAGATTGTTGTGGCGTTTGAAGAAGATCAGCCCAAAGCCGTATCTCTGCTGGGTCCTGATACCTTTGCCCACTATTTCACCGATTTAGAATGGAAAGAAAGAAATGATGCAAAGCAATGGTTTATAGACAAGGGAATAGAGATCAAATGCGCGTTAGTTTTAGGCCGTCATTCAAGTCAATATCGTTTGGAACTTGTTTGTGAGAGAGGTGGAAAGCAATAAAGTCACTGGGCAAAGGACATACTGTACGTGAAGACGACGACAAGGGAATACATTACTAAATCAAAGAAGTATGGTTGCCTGTTTAAGATTATAGTTAATAGACACAAGGGACCCAATGGTAAGGTATACAAGCTCTCTAAAGTGATGAATGGTTGTCATAATCATGATGATCCGGAATCTCTTGTTGGACACGCGTCCGTTTGTGGGTTGAAACCACATCAATTGGAAACGGTGAGGTCGATGAAAGCGTGTAAACCAAGTGACATCCTTAGGAAGATTAAGGAGGATGATAAGAATAACTTGTCCACTTTGAGGAAAATTTACACGGCAAGAGCGGCATTTAGGAAGAGGGAATGGGATGGTAGAGCGGTTATGGAACAATCTCAGTGGTTAGTCGATCAACATGGATACACAATGAGGAAGCAGGTATTGGAAGGCAAAGTGACTTGTATTTTCTTGGCGCATCCGGAGATGATCAAGTTGGCCCAATGCTTCTATCAAATTTTGTTAATAGATTGTACGTACAAGACCAACAAGTACAACATGCCGTTATTAAACATTGCTTGCCATACTTCCGACAAGCAAACTTTCACGGTAGCATGGGGGTTTATGGATCGGGAGAATGATGTGAGTTTTACTTGGATGCTAGAGACGTTGAAGGAGAATTTTTTTATTCAACAATAACAACATACATTATATCGGTCTTAGAGTACGTGATGATTATCCATTACCACCGGTAGATAGGTTTCATGAGGTCTCGGAGGTCACCAAGGAGTGGCTAAAAAAATACGATCCCAACATGAGGCGATGGGAGGAATTGATCGGGCCGGATCAATTCGATGGTCTCCATTTGTTGGAATGAGTATTTTCCTTATGTTAAAAACTTGATCTATTGGATGCTTATATTTTGTCGCTTTCTTATATTGTATTTTGCAAACTTGAACCAAGCTTAATGAATGAAAGTGGGGTTTTTTTTGGGTACATTGGACTCATGAAATTTATAACAGAATCGGACTTCTAATACGTTTATAAAGTCCGATTTTGGAGGTAGTTTGCTGCAGCTTTTTCAGAATCGGTTTATATGGACGATAATGTAATCCGATTGTTGGAAGAAAAAGTTACAGAGATTTTTAACTCAATAATCGGATTACAAATGGTCTAAGATGATCCGAACTTGAAACCAGAATCGGTTGATGTGTGTATTAGTGTAAACCGATTATAGTTGATGTTCATCACATTAACCCAGAATCGGGCTATATAGGTTCACATTAAAAACCGATTTAGGCCACAATCGGATTAATATGGTGCAACTATAAACCGATTCTGGGTTGATTTTCAGAAAATTTAATGAGTGAATTTTAAAGATTTAGAGGTAAATCATTGTAGAGTACCACTTAGAAGGATGGTTTAAAGGATTGTTATTTTTTTCAAAACCCAAAAAGAAATTAGATTTCAATTGTTGTTTGTGATTGATTAGGATTTAGTTTTGATTTTGATGGAAATTGAAAAAAAAAATAGAGTTTTGATTAGTGATTTTTGTTTTTGTTAATTAAGTTATGATTTTGTATTTGTATTTGTGTTAGAATAATTAAGGTTTCTTTAAGGGTTAATTTAGTATTTTTACAATCTTTTAGACACCCCTTATCATTCTCTATTGGGTGGATGAAGAAATCCATAGGCCCCAATTAAGTGGCATAGGCCCCAATTTAGCCAGGGTGAAAAAGTCAAGACATCCAAAAATTTAGGAAAGTTCCTAAATTTACTCCCAACCTTGGTTTATCACGTCTGTTTTTTTTATACCTGCAGATTTTGAGTGCGTCTATGTGCACCCTGCTTGACCAGGGGTGCACATTCCTCCCGTCACCATTGGTTCAAATCTAACCATAGTTTATGTTTTTTTATTTCTAAAAAAGTCAGTACAACCCATGATATCGGGAATTGGGGGACAAATATGGGAAACAAAACCAGATGACTCGGCTTCCTTTTCTTTTCTTTTTACATTTTACTTTCTCTTTCTCATATGAAATTGGTTTTCATTTTAATATCTTGATTAAAGATGGAATTACAGTATCAGAGTATCATGTGAAACTTAATGGATGGTTTGGCTAACGATTTCCCTGATGATATGTATAATATCGTGAGTGGACTGTTTCATTTCTTTGTGTAGCTTGTGGAAGAGGATGGACATGAATTGGCAAAGATAATTATGCAAACAACATATAAGTGTATCTGTTAAAATCTCAAAGATTATTCACGATTCAGTAGGGATAGATTAGAATCTCATGATGACTTTATATTTGATTTGGATTAATTCCCTTGTTGTGCTTGATTTGGATTTGGAAATCGTTTTTGCTCTTTTTTTTATCGAGAAAAGGAGATTCATTAAAAACGAAGAAAGTTATAAAACAGAGTTATAAGGAAATAAAAACACAATAGAGTAATGAAAGATTCCATCCCAAGCGAAAACAACACCACCAAATTAAAGAAAATTATTTGTAAAACATATCTCCAAGCTAGAAGATGAGCTATGATTTGTAGAGATGTCTGATAGGGAGGTCGTTTCTTTTCTTCAAAATCGTTTTTTCTCTTTTTCGCTCTGTATCTAGTTTCTCTTATTCGAAAGCTTAGTTTAAATTTAAGGGATACTTTAATACCCAACTTAGTTTAAATTTCATTCACCATGATTTATCATTTGGGTTCTTCTTTGCAGGTAGAAGAGATGAACGAGTTGGAATGTTTCATTAGCCGGCGTTAATTTGTCGGAAGAGAATATAGTTGGAATGTGTGTGATTCAATTGTTTCCGGTTAAGAAAAATTGTGTCAATTTATTTGGCTTATTGTTTGGTATCTTCTTTATTGTTTGGTATCAAGTGTTTTTGCTTAAAGAAATTTCGGTGCAATTGCGGTGCTATAATGTCTATGTTTGTTTCAATTGCTTCCGGTTAAGAAAATAATTGTGAAAGTCAATTTATTTTGGTTTGTATGTATTGTTTATGGCTTAACAAAATACGGGATCATTTGTTTAGTCCAATTCGATTCCGGATAAGAGAAACTAAGTTAATTCTAATCTTAGTTAGATTTATCAAATTGAAGGATTCAGTTATTCAGGTCTAATTGAATGCCTTGACAAGAAAAACTAGTTAACTAACCTAGTGTTTGTCTTGTCTAAAGAGAAAGGTCTAAGTTATTGTCTGAATAATTAGAACCTGATGAGAGAAATAAAGTTAATTTTGATCTTCATTTTGGTCTTATCAAAATAAGCGATTGTATCTATACAATCGCTTTAACAAGGGAACTAAGTTTCTTAGTCATTTTTTTAAACTATTAGGGAAAATTGCTTCGGGCAATAGTTTTTCTTGATAACATATTAAAACTAAATTACTTGTAGTTTCGGTTTTAATATTGGTTATCTAAAGTGGTAAGTGAAACCTTCGTGCTTAACTCTAATAGGTTGTGTACAAGTCTTTTGGATTTGAAAGATCCTTTCGGTTTGACCTGTATTTGCTCGAACCTTTGTCATTTTGTGACAAAAAGGGGGAGAAATATATGGAGTAAACAAGTGATTTGTAATCACTAAGGAAAGGACAATTGTGCTTAAACGTTATATCTAACGAAAAAGAAAAGCATTGACTAAGGGGGAGAAACATATCATATTGTTGTGTAGTCATTCTGTACTACAAAATTGGAATAACAAAGATGTTCGGATTGAATATCTACCTATCTTACCTTTAG
The DNA here is from genome assembly GCA_023531105.1 of Papaver atlanticum. NCBI lineage: Eukaryota > Viridiplantae > Streptophyta > Magnoliopsida > Ranunculales > Papaveraceae > Papaver > Papaver atlanticum. The sequence continues at coordinate 2,394,858 of JAJJMB010017545.1, read as the reverse complement.
GGGGAGTATAAGCTTTGTTATTCAGATGTCAACAACGGCATTTATTGATTGAATATATGCAGGTTATTGTGCTGTTGAAACTTGGAATCAAGCGTATGTATAATGAATTCTTAGAGCATAGCTCGGTTAAACCCATAAAGCGTTGGTATGTCAAGTTTGGTTGTCATATTTTAGTGAATCGAAACTCATCTAAGAGTCGCTTGATTATGTACTAGAGACAACTTCGTTTAGGTTAGACTAGAAAGTCTAGGAATGTTGAGACATACAAGTATTACTCGAAGACCTGAAGAACGTGAAGAAGTAACGAGCTACAACAACGACATCATCCTACCTCTTGAGGTTAGTAATATTGAATTGAACTGTTTCATTCCGAACGTATCTTTCAAGTCATGCTATATTGAAAACATAACTGCGAAGCTGTGTATGGATATATTACTCTAGTAGTGAGACATGATCATATGATCATAGTATTAGGGAATTAAACTACGAAGTATAACGTTTATCTTTTGAACTTCGTAGATATGACATCGACATAATCTTATGAATGTTGTTCAGTGTAGTCAAAATTGTTCTCCAAGGACGATTACTCGCCGAGTAATCGCTACAGGCTATATGACCGAGGCGATTTCCGATTCCAAGTAATTCCCGATTTATAGCGATTAAGGCGGCCAATTTTGTCGATTTAGACCGATCTTTAAGCAAAATGAGTTAACGTTTTTTCCGAGTTGGCCTTTCATGCACTAAAATGAGAAAATAAAATTTTCGTAACCCCTCAGATGGGAGTTATAAAATAGAAAAACCTCTAAATACATGATAAATATGTTCAATATAAACATATTACACGTTTAACTACACAATAGTATAAAAATTGTAATTTTAATTAGGTAAAAATTATGACTTATGAGCAGCAATACATAAGTTATTAATAAATAGATCCGAGTATTAGACGAGTTTTGGCGATTTCCAAGTCCGAACTTGTTGCTCCTCACTCCAAGCTACCCAACCAAGTAGGACCGAGGAGCGATTTCGACTACTTTGATGCTGTTATGATTATGTGAATGGGTAATGGTGAAGATTTCATCCTAGGAAACAATGTTTTACATTTGTTTAAAGGAAGTACATTCATGAACTTGTTTTATGAATCGAAAGGGAAATCGCTAGGCTTATTGGTACGGTTATTCATTGCAAATCTTTGGATTACTAATATGTGTGAGATGGTAGAACCGATCTTAACTTTGTTATGTATCTTGGTACAACTAATCGCAATGCCTGACTTATGATTTGGTATGACTAGTTTTGATTAATTAGTGTAACCGATCCTAAGTAATCACCTTGGATGGTATGTTCGATATTTGTAATTGGTGTGACCGATCCTAGTAATTGGTGTGACCGATCACAAGAGCTTGTGTAATCGATCCTTGTAATTGGTGTAACCGATCCTAGTGACTGGTGTGACCAATCACAAGTAGATACCATATATATATGTAACCAATCCTACCTAATTATTTTTATAAGGTAGTACTGATCTCTGGCTGATTATTTTTGTGAGGTAATTTGTGTAACCGGTCCTGGTAACTGATGTAACCGATCATGGTAACTGATGTAACCAATCCTGGTAACTTGTGTGACCGATCCTAGTGATTGGTGTAATCGGTCCTACCTAATTATTTTTATTAGGTAATATCGATTCCTACCTGATTATTTTTATAAGGTAGAACCGATTATCTTGAACTTCAAGATGTAAACATACTTTGAACATGTACAGTAACTCTTATCATTTATTGTTCGAAGATATTCCTCAATACTCAAGGAGATCCTGTTTCGAAATAAATTAAGAATCTTTTAATTAAGATTATTAGTTTTATATGCTTTAATTACCAGCAATTAAATGCATATCTCTAGAGAATAAAAATTAGTAATGTGCATTTACTAATTGGAGATTTTCTATTGAGAGATTGCGGGAAATATTGGACAAAGCATTTACTGGAATTATGAAAACCGATTTGGGCATTTATTGCATATCTTGAGAATACTTTCGGTTTTGGAAATTCCTTGGTGTCCAAACAACCTTGGTCTATAAATACCTAAGTTTTCATTTCTAGCAAACTATCCTAAGAGCCAGGCAAACTTCATCTTTTTGTTGTTTCTGGTGGAGCCGTCTAATCGGAGAGGAAAGTACCCTAATTAGGCGAAATCTCTTACGACCGCTCGTTTAAAGACTTCCGTGGGATCAAGAAGCTCTACGAGTACCGTTGGTGGGAAACTAGATAATTGCAGTGTTATTAGTTTTCGATTGATTTGATTGACTAACGGTTGTTGAAACTTTGATTGCACCTAGTTTGTTTATTCTTGAAAATCTTCTCTTCTGATATAAGATTCACTCAAACTAGATCGAAGTATCGACGGGATCTTTAGAACTGTTTTTAGATCTAAAGACATTGTAACGACCCTCAATCTCGTCAACGGTATTAGACCAGTCAAGAGACGAATTAACCGTTAATGACTCGATTAGTTAACGTAGATTTTAATTAATAAATCTAACAATAACTTAGATACGAAATTAGTATCATTGAATATGTCTCGAAAAGTTATGCGAAATAGACTACTCGAACGTGTCATTCGGATACCAGACGAAGAAGATTTCATTAGAATAGTCGAAGGGCAAAATAGTCATTATGTTGTCAAACCGATTGGCTACCCGTATCATTTTTCTGGGTGCCTTAATCATTTTTCGTCAGCCTTATCTCCTCGATGAGATCGAAGAAAAACCATTCTTTTCTTTCCTTTCTCTTTCTTCTTCTCTTTTGATTTTTCCTGCTCCTTCCCTGTTGATTTCAATCTCAGAGATTGAGTTCTTTTGTGTGAGGGATTCATGCAAACTTTGTTAGCTTGATGAACTGAGTGAGGTGGTGATGTTACTGAAGCTGATTAGTTCTGGAAAAGCAGAGATTTAGGTAAGTTAATTTAGGGTTTTGTGTTTATTGATTATTCTTTATCAAATCGTTTCGTTTTGATCGATTATAGAATGGGTTTGATGTTATTTGAAGTATTGATAGATTTACGGAGTTTAATTTTAGTTTCATAGTAAATCAAATTAGAATTAGGGTGTTTAAGAAGAACTCGGGAGGAAATTGAATTGTGTGGCATGAGCTGATGATAGAGATATAGGGGTCATGGAAGAACGATGATTCAACGTTCATGTTGCTACTACGTTTGAAGTTCAGGGTTTGAAGACAAGGAAGAACAGGGATCTGAAGCAAAAACAAGTTTTGGTAGCTTGTGATTACTCTTAGAGGTTGATTTGAGATGGGTGTTGAATTAATTGTATGGACTATGTTGAAGGGAAATGGAAGTTATAGTTGTAGGTCATATTAGGAAACAGGGGATATGAAGCTGCAATTATAATGAAGGTAATGGTTTGGACAGCTATGGATTGATCTGGTGATGGTGGTGATCTGACGCTGATGATATGTAGTGGCAGTTGAGATGGAGTTTGTTTGTACATGTGTAGTGTAAATGGAAATGGAGTCATAGTGGTGGTGTGTTGAACTGATAATGAATTGGTGTAGGTGGTTTGGTTATGAGGTGATTTTGAGAATCAATACCTTAGTTGGATGAAGTAGTCATTCAGGTGGTTTTGAAGTTGATTTCAATTGGTGCTGGTGGTGCAGTTGAGTTGTAAAGCGTATGAGTTAGAACTGGAGATTTTATGGCTTAATGATGAAACTGGTGGTGTTGGTTGTGTTGGTTAGGAGGTGCTGATGCATTTGATTGTAGTGGTTGCAGATTTGGTGCTGCTATTGTAGATTAAGTGTTGTTGCAGTACTTGTCTAAAATGAAGTGAAATGGAAGCAATGGTGATGAGTATTGTCTGAGTAAGATATGAGGTATGCAATTGGTGGTGGTGATTTTATAGAGTGAATGAAACAGTAATGGGTGTCGCAGATTGTTAGAATTGTAATTGTAGTACGAAGTAGCAATGGCAGAGGTAGAGATTCAGGTTGTATGTTGAAGTCTAGTTGTGCAGGGGTTGAGATTAATTCACGGCAATTGAGGGTTGAAATAGTGTTACAGTTGAGCCTTGCACAATGGATAACGATGGAGTTGTAATAGCATATGTGTAAGGAGATGAAGTTGTTATGAAGAAAGGTTTGATAGAATGTGAAGAAGCTAAGAAGATGTTGATGTGGAGAGTGTTGCAGATGAGAAGAATGCGTATGAAGATAAAAGTTGGTGGTGTTATTGTCTTAGAAAGATTAAGGTGCAGATGAGTGTTTAAGTGAGTTTCAGTTAAAAAGATGTTTCTGCTAGAGTTGTACTGTTGGAGTTGATTTTAGTAGTTTTAATTGTATGAATTGTTGTATCTTGATTTGTAGCCTGTTAGTCATCCCAGTTAGTAGTCAGACTGACTCTGTTCTTAGATGACTCAGCTTATCTGACGGAGTTGAATTGGTTTGACTCAGAATTGGTTTATTGACCTTGACTGAGTAGACCTTGACTTGTTGGTCATTGACTTGACCGCATTGACCGTTGACTGTACTTTGACTTATACGTTGACTGCTAGTTGACCTGTAACTGCCAGTTTGACCGTTAGTGACTGTTAGTTGACTCAGATGCACTGGACCTTAGTAAAATGGGTCGGTTTAGTGGACTTGGGTTTAGAGCTAGTTTTCCTACTTGATGTTATTGACCCCTTATGGTCCGAATTGACCTTTGGTTCCTTCTACAAAGTTGTAGATATTCTTAGGACATACCTAATAGACTAAAGAACCAGTCTAATTGAATTAGTAAACCTTTAGATGTGCTAATGATAGATAATGAAAGGTGTAGAACCATAGGTGGGTTTAGTACCATTAGATAGTTCATTTAACTTATAATTAGAGAATTGTATGAGATTGTGTCATGAGCCTTGTATGAGCCTTTTGGCTAATATTTAGAGTGTTTGTGTGATTAACAGTTAGTCGTTATTTACAACAATCGATTCAAAGATGAACCAGTGGAGTATGGATCTCAAGGTAGGCGAGGCTTGTCATCAAAAGAGATGGGAATCGATAATGAACTCTCTTGTATTCATTATTGTTTTATAAATCTATTTATATTGCGAAAGTCATGCATATCTTTGCTAGTATATGATATGTGTATGCATGTATATATCTGTGTAACAAACTAGTTTTCTTTTACATTTTGGGATGGGCTCGGATCTTTAGAAACAACTAATATCTGTGTTTTGGGAGTACTTACTTATTTCCAAAAGGTGATTCTTTCCATTGACTGGAAAGTGGTTACATTTTTTATTTATTGTCAAGCATGAAAAGGATAAGGTTTCCTTTTGATTGGTGTGAGATGCGTGCCCCAAAAGTTATATCTAATTTAAGCAAATCTATAGGAGTGAAAATTGCTGCCACTAGTATATAGGTAGGAAGGCCACCACTAGTATTCCTTATTTCTGTACGGGCAACTCATGTCTCATTCATGAATGTTTATTGTTCTTTTAAATTACTTTCAAAAGCTATTATATTATGTTTTGGTGTTTAGAGGGAATGATGTTGGGAATCTTATATATGATTGTTGGATTTACGCGTGGGGGGTTTGGGCGCTCCACTGTGTAGGCACTTTGATCGGATATAATGTTGGTACCATTAGTTTCTTTGGATACTTGCTATGTAGAGTGCGCGTAGAATAAGGTACTGGTAAGGTACATATCGTTTATGACTTCTAGGCCGGAAAACCTCAGGGCGCTTTAATGATCATTGAAGAATCCGCAACAATTATGCCTTGCTACTCCGAAGGATTACGTCGCTTAACTATTATTACTGTTGTGAATGTGTGCCGCAAGATTGGTTGGTAGATCTTTATATTTCAGTATAACTTATTATTTTATTTATACTTTATCTGTTTTCCGTGTTTTATCGGTTTTCAGTAAAACCTGCATTGTCTTTAAATCATTATAGTGATTACTTGAAAGTTACTTATTATTTCTACTGGGCACCCTTCGGGATGATGTGCTCACTCAATTCCCACTTTCAGTTTCAGAGACAGATTTAAGATGTGCACGTGGCGATGAAAGCTTTGAGGAGTTGGTTTCGTTAGTTGGTTAGCTTCCGCTATGTTTATTTTGTGTTTATATTCTATTTGTAAACCAACTCACTATTGAATATGTATCATTTGAGAGGAGTTCTTGTATTTATTTCAGAGAGGGTTTAGATTCGGGTTAATCTTTGTTTATAACTTCTTTCTTAGTGTTTAATTAGATGTTTTTAGATTCTTAGTTTCTCAGTTTATAGTTAATCTCTTGGGTTAGTCAGCTGCTAGCTTAGGGGGCGCTACAAACATCTTGTGATAATCCATTGTTAATAGACTCCGTTCTGTGTGTGATTGATCACAAGAGATTCAAGTGGTGTTGTGTAGGTTTTAATTGAAGATTAAATAGGATTTGAAGACGAAGAATATTTCTTATTGATTTCTCATATCTTTGTGTTGCACAAACCTTGATCGGCTGGAAATCGGATTTATTCTATTGATTAGTTGCGTTAAGGTCGGTAACACCTAATAGTTCTCTTGAGATCTATTTTGATTGTTACAAATCCGAATCTTATTAGTTAGGTAATAGAGATTGGATTGATATAACCAGGCAAATGAGTTTATTAGCTTAAACGGAAGAGCATTTATATATGACTTGAGATATCTTATCTTAAAGAATCAATAGAGTTGTTACCAAACAGATTTTTTGTTCCTTTACTGTTTGGTATACGATTCAAAGGAATTGTTCCTGTGCGTGCACTCATCGAAGTCGGAAGTGCAGGGTTACTGAAGAAACTAAGTGAACTAGGGTTTGTTGCTTGGTCTCAACTATACGAAGTTGGTTTAGATTTTGTATAGCGGCTTAATTTTGAGAGTATTCAATTCTGGACTAGGTTCCGAGGTTTTTCTGCATTTACGGTTTCCTCGTTAACAAAATCTTGTTGTGTCTAATTTACTTTTCTATTTCCGCAATTATAATTGTTTACTATAATTAGAAGTAAAATACACAAACATTAACTCCACTTTACTTGATAGTGATCCTATAGAGTTTGGTTAAGTCTGAACCTATTATCAAGTAATCACACTTTGGTTGTCGTATTGGATCTCGTATCCATAGACAACCACACAAAGTGTGAATACCGATTTGTAGTATTGTCTCGACTTTGTCCATAGACAATCACTTTCGGTAAGAGGACTTATAGGTGGATAAATTAAAGATTGTGGTGTATAGGTGGAGTCTGTAAGGGTACTCATTCTTTATAGAAGCTTCCAGTTGCTCAAGAGCATTTCTAGCAAACTATCTTAAGAGCCGGGCAAACTTCATCTTTTTGTTGTTTCTAGTGGAGCCGTCTATTCGGAGAGGAAAGTACCCTAATTAGCCTAAATCTCTTACGACCGCTCGTTTAAAGACTTATGTGGGATCAATAAGCTCTATGAGTACCGTTGGTGGGAAACTAGATAATTGCACTGTTATTAGTTTTCGATTGATTTGATTGACTAAGAGTTGTTGAAACTTTGATTGCACCTAGTTTGTTTATTCTTGAGAATCTTCTCTTCTGATATAAGATTCACTCAAACTAGATCGAAGTATCGACGGGATCTTTAGAACTGTTTAAATATAAAAACATCTTGTGATAATCCATTGTTAACAGACTTCGTTCTGTGCGTAATTGATCACAAGAGATTCAAGTGGTGTTGTGCAGGTTATTGAAGATTAAAGAAGATTTGAAGACGAAGAAGATTTCTTATTGGTTTTTGTATCTTGTGAATTGTGTGCGCAAACCTTGATCGGCTGGGATCCAACTAGAATCGGATGTATTCGATTGATTAGTTGTGTGAGATCGGCATTCTCAATATATCTCTTTGAGATTTATTTTGATTGAGTGCGAATCTATACTTGACTATTTTGGTAGTTAAAGTTAGATTGATCTAACCAGACAAAGGAGTTTATTAGATTAAACGTAAGAGCCTTTGTCAACAACTCATCTATATCTTGTTGCAAAGATTGATTAGAATGGTTACCAAACAGATTCTTCCTTTGATGTTTGGAATACGATCCAAAGGACTTGTTATTCACGTGCGTGATTCTAGAAGTCGAAGGCGCAGGTGAAAAAGCGGGGGTATAACAACCGCTCCCATAGCAATCTGTATGGACTAAATCCAATATACTTTTAAAGGAATCAACTAGACAGTTAGACTCAATCTTAACAAAAGTATATCAAAGAGTTATATCTCAATTTCTCGATTCAATCCACACTTAAACAAATAAGAATTTGCGAGCCTGATTGAATACAAGAGAAATAACTTGAACGGTACCAAAGACCAATGTTCAAGGATCAATCAATTTCAATCAACAACCAAAGGTTGGATTTACCAATTGATCGATTCAACGCACAACCTGTGATATTTCAATTATATAACAAAATATAACGCGGAAAAGAAATAACACAGACACCAGAAGTTTTGTTAACGAGGAAACCGCAAATACAGAAAAACCCCGGGACCTAGTCCAGATTTGAACACCACACCGTATTAAGCCGCTACAGACATTAGCCTACTACAAACTAACTTCAGTCTGGACTGTAGTTGAACCCCAATCAATCTCCCACTGATTCAAGGTACAGTTGCGCTCCTTACGTTTCTGATCCCAGCAGGATACTATGCACTTGATTCCCTTAGCTGATCTCACCCACAACTAAGAGTTGCTACGACCCAAAGTCAAAGACTTTAATAAACAAATCTGTCTCACACAGAAAAGTCTACATGAATAGATAAATCTGTCTCCCACAGAAATACCTACGAGTTTGTTTCGTCTTTTGATAAATCAAGGTGAACAGGAACCAATCGATAACCTGGACTTATATTCCCGAAGAACAGCCTAGAATTATCAATCACCTCACAATAATCTTAATCGACTAGCGAAACAAGATATTGTGGAATCACAAACGATGAGACAAAGATGTTTGTGACTACTTTTCTATCTTGCCTATCGGAGATAAAAATCTCAAGCCAATCTTACGATTGCACTCAATTATAATAGAAACAGCAAGATCAGATCACACAACTACAGAGAAAATAGTTGGGTCTGGCTTCACAATCCCAATGAAGTCTTTAAGTCGTTAACCTACAGGGTCTCGAGAGAAACCTAAGGTTAAAGGAGAATCGACTCTAGTTTATGCAACTAGTATCACACAGAAGGTGTAGGGATTAGGTTTCCCAGTTGCTAGAGTTCTCCTTTATATAATCTCCAAATCAGGGTTTGCAATCTAAGTTACCTTGGTAACAAAGCATTCAATATTCACCGTTAGATGAAAACCTGATTAGATTCAAGCTAATATCTTTCAACCGTTAGATCGAACTTAGCTTGTTATACACAAATGAAATGTAACTTCATTTAGGTTTGGGTAATTGTACCTAAACGTGTACACTTAGTTGGTTCAACAATAGTTAACCAATGGTTAGCCATATGAGCACTTTCATATCAACCTTATTCATATTCACCATAACTAGTTCAAGTGACTCAAATGAACTAGTTAGAGAGTTGTTCAATTGCTTAGATCTCATAGAAGTATACAAGACACAATTGAAGCAAAATCGATTTTGATTCACTCGAATCAATTCATGAACATTATAGCCACGGTTTGCAAAGATTGCATTCCTTATTTTATAAATGTTTTAGTTCATGAAAAAATCGATTTTAGAAAGTAACCTACCTAAGTATGCGAACAGGTACGCGTACTTAAGTAACCGGACGAGTTTGTTTTTCACTTCCAAACTCCAGCAGAAATTCACGGACGTGAACTTTCTGCCAGTATGCGTACGGGTGCGCATACTTACCCGGATTTCCAACAACCGCCAGTACGCGTACGGGTACGCATACTTTGGGTTCCCGGTTTTGGATTTTTACACAAATGTGAGAACACACTATGTTTATATCCAAAGATGGTTACATGTTCCAAACTCTCATTTCAATCATTGAAACTTTCTTAGAGGATGTTATATAGTTGTTATTCACAAACTATTTTTCATCAAAGCGATTTTCAAGTTATTGAAATACTCAACATGACTTTCGTCACTAGTAAAGATGAACTTGGCCAAAGCGAAAGCTTACCAACACATATTTCGAGGCATATATAAGTGAGTTAAACTCGGCTCGAAATAGCACATGTGTATAATTGAAGTCTATATAGCAATACGACTTTTGTCTCAAAATATGAGATAGAATAGATAGACTTTTGAGTGATAGATAAGTTCAAGTCTCCACATACCTTTTTGTCGATAAAGTTCCACAAGTTCCTTGAGTAGTTCTTCGTCTTCGCATGATGATCGCCGTGGAGTCTAGAGCTCAACTACACTTACTATCCTAGTCCGAGACTTAGCTATAAGTAGACTAGTGTTGATGGTGGTTTTCGGTTTAGGGCTAAAATCGTGAAACCCTGTATTTTAATACGCTGTCATCCTGCAAAGGAACAAAATCCATTTTAAAGTGATGAGTGCATAAACCTTTTCACTTACATATGTATTGAGCAATTCAACATATTTATGAAATTTATCTAGAATGGTGCATAAAGCAACAATCCCAGATATTCTGTAAATTTTAACCTACTGCATTATTCACTAATGCATTGACCTGCCTAGTATTTTCCTATGCAATGTTCCCAGCCAAACTCTCAATATTGGCATGACATGACGATTAATGTTCACTCGCAGCGGAGTAGCATGAATCTCCCGAAGTGTCAGTATTGAGACCTGCATGAAAACACTCACATAGGCTACACCACCCTCTGACAAAGAGATCAGCGTGTTTACACACTTTTTAATTTAAATTTAGTGCGATCCAACGCGTTTAAATTCCTTAAGGAAAATCTAGACTGTCCATATCAGTCTTAAAAAACGATCGCGGACACTCGATTTGGCCACATAATTCAACAGGCCTAGCCTACTCCTAGCGGAACTAGACGATCATCATGATGACCATCGGCGGGCCCACTAACATCCCGACCGATCGAATTCCATCTAGTACACCCGCAACGCCTTTGAACGCTAACCCTAACATGGGTGATCGCGCTGTTGAAAGATGAGCTTAAACGAGCTAAGACCGGCAAAAAGGGTCTCAAAAACATTACGACCGCCCAACTTGGCTAGCCTAGTTGGAAGGCCTAGATCTTCCCTCGAATGATCAAAAGGGTACTGGCGTGTTCACCGGCGACCCAACTACATTCTTGGTCAATCGACTTGCCCACGGCAAACAAGAAACGTGTTGAATTGCTCGCCAATAGAAGGGTGATCGCGCGATTTTTAAAACCCTAAAATTAAGTCATCGGTGTTATGCAACTGCCGCAAATCGATCGTGTCCGTCCATCTTCGCCAGCTTGATCGAACAACTTAGATCGGATTCTAGATGGACAACAGCATGGCACTGTGATCACCGGCCACCCCTCTTCCATGAGGAGCGATCGGCCAAGCCATGGCTTGCTCATATGGCCTCCGAACGATCACCCAAAAGAGGATGGTCGCGCTGTTTGCATAATCCAATGGCAGTACGCAACTACCGTAAATCATCTCGTCCATCCAACTTCGCTAGCCTAGTCGGATGGTTTAGATTTATTTTCAAGAGGCCAATAGGGTAACGCTATGATCATCGGCCACCCCTTCTCCACAGGGAGCGATCGACCAAGTGGTATCTCACCCATATGGTTCTCAAACGATCGCCCAAAGGTGGACGGCCACGCTACTTTTTTAAGACGTTCAATTCGCGACTAATTTGAACGAGCTCTAAAACAACGATACTTCCTGCACATCGATTGTTTTCAGCAGTTTGTTTAAAAGCGATGCTTCATGTGCATCAATTATAAACGATGCTTTATGAATATTAATCTCATAAATAATTTTATTATTTGACCTAAAAGCACTATATGCTACTTTAAGCGGCAAGTTTCACGACTTGACCCGTTCACTCGAGATATCAAACATGTCACAAACTGGGGGATGCTTACTGGGGTATTGGTCTGGTGTCTTACGGCGTGTGGCATGCAACGCGCCCATTACGAGAAAGTGTCAGGAAAGGACGGACGGTTAAGCAATGAGGGAGTAGTGGGTGAAAGGGTGACCGGTCTTCCCACATAATGGAAACGTGATGGTCACCACCTTTTGCACAACCCCACTACTTAACTGCCTCCACTTCCTACGAGATCATGGGTGCGCTCAATTACTTGTAGAAATAGGTTTTTCAACCTATTTTCAAAGAACACACGTGTTATCAACACAAGTATCCAGAAAATACCAAGAACTGATAAGCTTACGTTCTGCAAGCCAGTTCCACATTCTGATACAAGTCATATAACAACCACACCTTCATAATTTAATATTTTGATCTCAAACACTTTCTTCGCTTCCCTCCCTAAGATCAACCCTTCTCCTTCACTTTGTGACCGAATTGAATCTGGAATGACCATTTCTTGGTTTAGGCCAGAGTCTTACAAATTGATCTCTCGAATCTAAAAGTACTCCTGTGCAGTACATTTGTTTAGGGTTTGAATTCATTTCTCATCAACACACCCAAATTTACCAAAAACAGCAGAATCAGTTTTTACCCCAAAACAACTGGCGACCACAGTGGGAGATTAATCTCTCAGTTGCAAGAAATCAATTTTCAATTTCATTTCAATTTTCTCAAATTCAAGATGGTAGTTCTTAGGTCTGGGTCAGTTACCAATCCTGATGATGCGGGCGCTGATAACACTCTTGGTGCCAATATCCCTGCCGTTAACGCCAATGTACCACCTGTCAGCACAGTCAGCACATCACATGGTGTTACATCCTCTAGTACCAACACCAGTAACACTGGAAGCATCCCCTCTGGCGTGACGCCTACTATTACCAGAGCCAGAGCCGCTGCTACTCCTAATATTTCTTCGAGCATGACACCTCCAATTGTCACCAGGGCTGCCACCATTTCTTCATCGGGACGAGAGACCAGAGAAAGCCAACCCCCTATCACCATTGTCGATTTGATGGAAAGACAAGAAGTTCTCGCTAAGGCTTAGACGGACATGGCTACAACTCAGAAAGAGGTACAAACTTTCCTCAAGATGTTAACGGAGCGACTACCATAAGAGCCGTGTCAACCCATGGAGCCAATGAGGAGTACTTTTAACACTCCTGGCGCAAGCGCCTCAACAGGGCGCGCCTTCATAGATGAGGAAGTTCGTGTTGCTCCTGAACGCTCACGGGAAAGGAATCAGCCGTTCAACTTCATCACACGTGAGGATCTGGAGCGTATCCTCCAAAATCGAGGCAAAGAAAACCCGGTGGACATGCACCAGCACCAACCTCCGTATCCTCCTGATATGCAAAGAGCTCCTCTCCCGAGAGGATAATCCTCTCCTCAGTTTTCCCTCTACGATGGCACTGGTAACGCTCGTGAACACATCTCCCATTTTCTGGAATCCTTGGGAGAACACGAATACAATCATGTCCTCCGCTTGAAAGAATTTTCAAAGTCGCTTACCGGAAGAGCGTATACCTGGTACAACAACATCACACCAAACAACATATCCAACTGGTGCGAGATGGTCACCGCTTTCTGCAAGAAGTATTTCTTCGTGTCTGAGCAAATCACTTTCTCAGACTTAGGGAGAATGTTTCAACGAAACAATGAACATCCAAATGATTATGTCAAGAGATTCAGAATTCAAGCATTGGATTGTCACGACCCAAATATGACCGAACAACAGTTGGTGGAGTCATGCATTAACGGTATGGTTTCCATTTATCGTGCTTTGCTGGAAAACCTGTGTTTCCAGAAGTTCTCTGAGCTCCATGAAGATGCTAAGCGGTCGGCTACGACCGCACCAGCGCTGTTAGAAAGAACCAGACCGGCCAGGGGTGAAGATGCATGCGAAACTCGAGGAAATATGCGCCTCATCAACAAGAAATATAACAATTGTCCTTCTGTAAGCGTAGTAGGTGAATGAGGGAAACGGAAATCTCCAGCAGCGGAACAACAACCCAAGCGTGTAGCACCTGCGCAGACAACTCCATCCCGGAAAGCTGCGGCTAAGACGCCTGTGCAACAACAAGAAACTGGAGATGCTGCTCCAAATTTCCCATTTCCAATGGATGAAGTCATTGAACTTCTGGAAGCATGGATTCAAGATGACGCCATCAAGCTACCTCCTCGCAGACGTCCACCAACCGAAGAAGAGATGGAAAATCCCAAATATTGTCGTTACCATAGGTTTTCCAACCACCCAACCAGTGACTGCAACAAATTGAAGCGCATTTTCAAAGAGAAGGTAGATGCAGGAGAACTTCAATTAGGAAATGAAGGAGTTCACAGGGACCCTCTTCATGTCAGGAGATGCATGATTTCTGGGACCCCGTCCACAAAATTGTGCAGTCTATGATGGAGCATTTATGTGAAATTCTATATTTCTCCAAGGTGTAGCGTAAAGACATGTTTGGAGCCCTCAAGCGTCTGTTTCCAGTCAAGGAAGTCACTCCCAAACCCCAATCTTTCCTGGGAAGCGCGACTAATAAAAGCAACTGGGGACTCCTAACCACCGCTCACTTTAAGGATGTCGAGTTCGACAGCACGCTGATTGACGCAGCCTCTGACTTCAACATTGTCACCGTCAAGACTCTGAAATCCGCAAAGATTTCGAAGCAGGAAGCTGTTCACTACCCAACCATAATCAAAAACTCAGAAGGAGAATCCAGAGACACTTACGGGTACATCAATCTCGAAATCAAGGTGGGAGATGCTCTTATACACGCCAAATTTCATGTGGTTAAAGAGTAACCAAATTATGATATGGTCCTGGGGCACTCATGGAAACACGATAACAAGGCGAAGCTAGGAGTATGTCCTTTACCAGTGTCTATACCTGAAAGGGTCTCCAACAAGCCGTCCAATCCTTGAGACTATTTGTTGCCGTATCAACAACTCGCGAATGTGACACAACTGCCTGAGGAGAGTGTATCAGCATTCGTTCGCAGATTTCGGACACAAGTAAGTCTTATTGAACAACCCTTTTTACAATCAGTCACTCCTCCTTCCGCCAAGGCTTGGGGACTCGATCCGGTTATCAACCCAGCCGTCACTAAGAGATGTGAATGGGATGCTGGTCCTTTTAAATATTTCATCAAGAGTCTAGAAGCTATCACGGTTAAAAATAAGGAATTTGGGAAAGTAATGGTGCAACGCCCAAACCCATTTCAAGTTGGAGATATGGTAGTAAAAGTTGCTGCCCAACCTGCTCCGTCTGATTCCGCAGAAGAGAAAGGCGAACCGTACCTAGTGACGGAAGTTATTCTTGGAGGTTACTGCAAGCTCGTCAATGTAGACAAGCTAGAAGGTGTAGTAATACACACCCGGTGGCTCAAACCCTTCAATACCTAAGATGCCACGTCGCCCTTTCTTCATATGTTCCTTTTTAGCGTTTCCTCTAGCAATTTCCCTTTTAATGCAACATTTGTAATTCCTCCAAAATGAGTGCACTACTTGCATTCATAATTAGGGTTTTCAGTTTATCAGTTAATCGAAATATTACTTCTTTCATTGCCCTTGGATCATTTCAAAACAAAGCCTCAAATAAACTCAAACCCCTCAAACGAAAACACAGCTCAAAGCCAGAAAATCAAATTACATAGGAAACATCTCTTATCCTCCGAGACGCACCGAAGAAGGGAATACATGAAGGAAAAGAAATAGCAAAGGAAATCATCAAGCATCCATCACATGATCTTAGGGCAGGCATCTTTTGTACCCTAAGTGCAGCCTGCGTCAACGATGAAACAACCTCCCAATCACCACCTCATTATGCCTAGACCACAGAAAGGGTTTTACTAGATTTTGGAAAATCCATTCACGGAACAAGGAAGTGAGCTAGCGCACGAGGTACTCCCGGATTACAACTACTTCTTCATACACGTTCAATCACATCACACGCGCTGTTAATGGGAAATAAAGTCTCCACACCTAACAAATACGGCTCTTCGATTTTTTGTTCATGGAAGCACAACACATGTGAAATGTGAGGACAATGTCAAAGGGAAGTTACAGGTTTGTTGCCAATCCTTAATTTTCATCGTTGCATCCCCTATTATTAGGGTTACATACAATAATCATGGAGGCAGTATCTGGTCACATAAAAGGAAAACATATCACCACTTATGTGTGTCACATTCCCATCGGCCGCACCTCGATAGAATGGGGAGATTCTATCGAAACCCTACTGGAGAGTGCTACAACTAGAGTCTCAAGATAACATGAATAGAATAACTATTATTTGATAAGGTTCATATAAACAGAAAACCACTGAATACCAAAAGCGTCTACAAGCTACGCAAATATGCTGAAAAGAAATAACAAAGTGGGAAATCTAGTTATCGGTATTGACACAGGGATCAATGACACCTACACTGGAGTCCTTATTTGAAGCTGCTTCAACATCCTTTTCACAAGGCGCCTCCACATCCTCTCCATAAGCCTCCTTGACTTCCCTTTCGGACGCCGCTTCAACACCTCTCTCAGCAGCTGCTTCAATGTTCCTTCCAGGAGACGCTTCAACATCTTCTCCAGATGCCACTCCCATGTTCTCCCCAGCAGCCACTTCAGCGTTCGCTCCAACAGTCGCTTCGATATCCTCTACAAAAGCCACTTCGACCCCTTCCTCGGAAGCTGCACCAACATCCTTTTCAGAAACTTCCCCAACAGTCTTTTGAGGATGCTCCGGTTCGTCCACATCAGAGTCGAGAATTATGATCCCGTTATGAATAGGGTAATCATACTTATTCCCGCATGGAGATTGCTTATGCTCAACCCTCCGCCGCTTCAATCGAGCTGCGAATCTCTCAGCCCTGGCACTCGGGGGATGAAACGCTTCATCACATTGAGACGCTTCATCACGTCTCCACTTCTCCTCCATACTAACTGAAGCCAGAAAAGCTTGAACATGCTCTCGAACGACGCATAAGTGCACAAGAGACATACTCTGTATAACACGACCAGCTTCGCGAAATGGGGAATCTATTTTGGCCATCACCTCCTCGAATGCATTAGCCCTAGGTTTGTTGACTTCAAAGCTCTTCTCTGGAGAAGTTGAAGAATAATCATCACCAGCAGTTCCCATCATATACTGCAAAGAGGCATTATGATTGTATCAACAACTTACGTGATATATAAAAAAAATAAATCAAATCAAATCACGTGAGAACATGACGCAATACTTGGAATGAAGAAGAAAGCAACTCTGTGATGATCGGCGTAGAGAGAAAGACTCAAGTGTTTCCTTTATATTCCACAAACCAGCAGGATCCCGAGAAGAAAATGAGTCTCTACCTGCCATGAACAAAGGCTTCAGATGCGGGATAACAATCAAATAGATACTTATCTACCTGAAGATAACTGACGTATGCTGAAAAGAAATGTATCTTGCTCAAGAACCGAGCCAGCCTCTATCCTGGTAATGTAAGTCGGACTTCTCTTGTGAATTTCTTCGTCTGTCACAATCTAGTTCTTATCCCGCAATAGCGTCACTATTACGTGCTAAGCAGGGGACTTAATATTGATGGTGGTTTTCGGTTTAGGGCTAAAATCGTGAAACCCTGTATTTTAATACATTGTAATCCTGCAAAGGAACAAAAGCCATTTGAAAGTGATGAGTGCATAAACCTTTTAACTTACATATGTATTGAGCAATTCAACATATTTATGAAAATTATCCAGAATGGTGCATGAAGCAACAATCTCAGATATTCTGTAAATTTTAACCTACTGCATTATTCACTAATGCATTGACCTACCTAGTATTTTCCTATGCAATGTTCCCAGCCGAACTCTCAATATTGGCATGACATGACGATTAATGTTTACTCGCAGCGGAGTAGCATGAATCTCCCGAAGTGTCAGTATTGAGACCTGCATGAAAACACTCACATAGGCTACACCACCCTCTGACAAAGAGATCAGCGTGTTTACACACTTTTTAATTAAAAGTTAGCGCGATCGAACGCATTTAAATTCCATAAGGAAAATATAGAATGTCCATATCAGTCTTAAAAAATGATCACGGCCACACGATTTGGCCACATAATTCAACAGGCCTAGCCTAATCCTAGCGGAACTAGAAGATCATCATGATGACCACCGGCGGGCCCACTAATATCCTGACCGATCGGATTTCATTTAGTACACCCGCAATGCCTTTGAACGCTAACCCTAACATGGGTGATCGCGCTGTTGAAAGATGAGCTCAAATAAGCTAAGACCGGCAAAAACGGTCTCAAAAACATCACGACCGCCCAACTTGGATAGCCTAGTTGGACGGCCTAGATCTTCCCTCGAATGATCAAAAGGGTACTGGCATGTTCACCGGCGACCCAACTACATTCTTGGTCAATTGACTTGCCCACGGCAAACCAAAAACGTGTTGAATCGCTCGCCCAAAGAAGGGTGATTGCGCGATTTTTAAAACCCTAAAATTTAGTCATCGGCGTTATGCAACTGCCGCAAATCGATCGTGTCCGTCCATCTTCGCCAGCTTGGTCGAACAGCTTAGATCGGATTCTAGATGGACAACAGCATGGCACTGTGATCACCGGCCACCCCTCTTCCATGAGGAGCGATCGTCCAAGCCATGGATTTCTCATATGGCCTCCGAACGATCACCCAAAAGAGGCTGGTCGCGCTGTTTGCATAATCCAACGGCAGTATGCAACTGCCGCAAATCATCTCGTCCATCCAACTTAGCTAGCCTAGTCGGATGGTTTAGATTTATTTTCAGGAGGCCAAAAGGGTAACGCTGTGATCATCGGCCACCCCTCCTCCACAGGGAGCGATCGACCAAGTGGTAGCTCACCTATATGGTTCTCAAACGATCTCCCAAAGGTGGACGGTCACGCTACTTTTTTAAGACGTTCAATTCGCGACTAATTTGAACGAGCTCTAAAACAACGATGCTTCCTGCACATCGATTGTTTTCAGCAGTTTGTTTAAAAGCGATGCTTCGTGTGCATCAATTATAAATGATGCTTTATGAACATTGATCTCACAAATAATTTTATTATTTGACCTAAAAGCACTATATGCTACTTTAAGCGGCAAGTTTCACGACTTGACCCATTCACTCGAGACATCAAACATGTCACAAACTGGGGGGATGCTTATTATGGTATTTGTCTTGTGGTTTACGGCGTGCGGCGTGCAATGCGCCTATTACGAGAAAGTGTCAAGAAAAGACGGACGGTTAAGCAATGAGGGAGTAGTGGGTGAAAGGGTTACCGGTCTTCCCACATAATGGAAACGTGATGGTCACCACCTTTTGCACAACCCCACTTCTCCACTACTTAACTTCCTCCACTTCCCACGAGATCAGGGGTGCGCTCAGTGACTTGTATAAATAGGTTTTTCAACCTATTTTCAAAGAACACAAGTGTTATCAACACAAGTATCCAGAAAATACCAAGAACTGATAAGCTTACGTTCTGCAAGCCAGTTCCACATTCTGATACAAGTCATAAAACAACCACACCTTCATAATTCAACATTTTGATCTCAAACACTTTCTTCGCTTCCCTCCCTAAGATCAACCCTTCTCCTTCACTTTGTGACCGAATTGAATCTGGAATGACCATTTCTTGGTTTAGGCCAGAGTCTTATAGATTGATCTCTCGAATCTAAAAGTACTCCCGTGCAGTACATTTGTTTAGGGTTTGAATTCGTTTCTCATCAACACACCCAAATTTACCAAAAACAGCAGAATCAGTTTTTACCCCCAAACAACTAGAAATCAAGACTTATAGTTTTGGCAACTAAACTCGACAAACGAGCTTGAGATAGCAACGCTTGCAAGTTCGACTGAGCAGTGCTCTAACAATCTCCCCCTTTGTCAATTTTAATGACAAAACTATCAATACATATGGAATACAAAATAAATAAACTTTGTAGCTTCTCATCCAAATGCTTGATCTCCTTGGTTCTTCAACATTACTCGAAATCTTCGTCACTTCCAAGTACTCAAATGATTCCAAAGGTATTCAATTCAGCATCATCGTTATTGAAGATCCGTAGCCATAACAATGAGAAAACAAAAGCTCTCAATCATTGTTATACAGTGTCATAATATTATTACATAGCATCAAAGTTCAATTGTATCACAACTTCGACAACAATACTATGGTGATATGTATCACTCCCCCTTAGTCAATACTCCATCTCACATGAAAACTACCCCCCTTACATAATGATCCGAAAACCATATGCATTTGTAATGTTAACTACACATTAATTCTCCCCCTTTTTTTCAATAAAATTAATCACTGAGTATTGAAAGGAAACATCATTGCTAAGATCATATTTGTTATCTAACATTGTATACAGCAAGTGACCCATGTCCTACGCCAACCTCCCGCGTAAGTTTTTTCATTGTTCCCGACCAAGAGGATTCATATACACATCTAGATTCTTTTGGAACATCAGATACTTCAACACTATCCCCCAACACCTCCTTATCATCTACTACGCCGAGCAATCTAAGGGAGTCACTATTGTACAACTCGTACTTATCACAATCCACTATTAGCCCTTGTTTCAAGGATACAAGTTCACTGTATTTCGGTTCTCTAATGCAGGATACACGTTCCATGACAGCGCGCCACTGACCGGTTGTATGGTTCAACAAAATCCGTCCAAACCCCTAATTACAGGAATGCTTGCCAATGCCCAAGCCTGAAATAGCAGCAATAGTTAGAACTTGAACTGTATAAACTACAAACCGCCCAAATATACAAGATGAATGAGTCAACTTAAACAGATTTGTGAACTTACCGTCAGAGCGTATGACAGTCCATACACCCTGTAGTGAGGAATGCCCAACTGACCACTATTCTTTGGTTCCTCGTCTTTCTCGACAACACTCGCTTTCTTACTTTTCTTTCCATCCTTCACCACCAGAGCTGATCGAAAGTAGCGGATGGTTCTTCTGAGAGTAACATGACTCCACGGGAATTTATTGAAGTTATCCAAGTTGTCAACCAAATGGCAATAATATGCCCTTCACTGCATATCTCCGCGGGAAGCCCAAAATCCAAACATGCACAAAAATTATAAGTGCCAACTTAGCGTTCTCATCGTCAGTGCAGGTGGTCAAATCATATTTTTGAAGCGCGTTCGGACTTCGCTTACTGTTACCTTTTTTTCCCCATGGAAATGAGTTTTCATGATTGGTGAATCCTCGATAGATTTTGAGAGTGGGTTATCTACATCTTCCTCTGTTTCCCCTGTCAACTTGAAATTAAGTCCTGTAGCAAGTGCAAATTCTTTCATTCCAAACCTCAAGATATGGCCTCCAACCCCAAAGTTCATACAAAATGGATCACCATCATATTGTCTCACAATTTTCCTCGAGAGTAGATAATGCAAAATTGCACTACTGTTTCGGGTTTCAGGCATATCCAGAAAGTGGCCAACTGTCGTTGAAGCAAATTAAATACCGTGTAAGCCTCTCCGCTCAAACAAGCCTTGATCGTGGACATTAGTGACATGCATGCGTGATTTGGTGCTCTTGGGTAGTGATCCCGATACTTCTGTGGGTGAACAAACTTGCTATACACATGATATGCTTAAAGTCAGTTTCTTCCAAGGATATGCAACAACAACTACAATATGGTGGTAGGGAGGAGGATTCTTTTACATGGTTATTCTCAAACCATCTAACAATTTTAACACCAATCTAGTTATAAATCCCAAATACTAATGAATCTAAAAGACTAAAACTAACTTTTGATAATATATTCATCCTACATTACTATTAAAAATTACTGCGAGAAAAGACTTTATGAGAACGAACGAAACAAACATACTATGGTTCGGTTCCTGATGAATTACATTCCGATGATTCAATAGATGCAGAAGCTGTCCCTAAAGTTTCTTTGGACTTGACATCATCTTGGATGTCAGTATCGGCTGCACCTCCCGCTGTAGTATCAGACATCTTTTCCTAACAGCATGGACAAACAATCAATTCACTCTCTACATGATATAACAAATCAGGTCCAAAATTTCAGTGGGTTTTTGAAAAAGAAGAACTAGACATACTTAAGTTTGAAAAGAATTCTACATCCACAGATTCTTAATCCCAAAGGTGTCGAAGGACTAAAAATCTGTAGTTAAGATATATGGTTTTATAAGGTCAGTATCTGGATAAACAGTGATGATGGACTAAGACCATGGTCTTGACAAAACAAATTAAATTCAGCGAGAAAACCTTAATTACTTGTCGTAATTGTGTCTCCAATTCTAAAATAAACAAACAATTAAGTATAAGCACGATGAATATGATTTTGCATATCACCAACTAGACTACGTAGTAATTTATTATTTTCAGAATTGAAATAACAATGAAAAACCCATGGAACAGTTTTACTAAGTAAAAATAAGTTTAAAGAAAAAGATTTCCAGTTACGAAGCTTTTACCTGTGCCGAAATCCCAAAACCCTGGACAGTGGACAAAATAGAAGCAAAAGTTAGAAAAACACCAAAATTCATTGAAATTATTTGAGTTGCGGCTTAAGTAGGGATCGAATTTAGCTTACGTTTAATAAACTTGATCTGTGAAAGCACTATTATGGGTAATTTTGCACCAAAAAAACTAGAGTTTGAAGGAAATGAAGGGAGATACTCGCCCAATCTCTCAAGAGAGAGAAACGGCTTGTTAAAATGCATTACTATTCTTATTTATATGGACCATCCAAGCGCGACATACGGATATATCAGGAATTTGCTAATTAGATAGTACTCGGCTCCGATATATTTGAAAGCTCGTGGTAGTTTGTGGCACTTTGCCTAAGCCGTGGTATTATACCTACGGATGTGCCTTGTAAACATAATTTCACCTAAAAGAATTTCGTCCTGAAATTCAATAACCAAAAATACCAGATATTACCCTATTAACACCTTAAAATCAAAACCAAAAATACTGGGTGTTGCACAATTAACACCTTAAAAAGAGTTTCATCCCGAAATTCAAAACCAAAAAGGAATATATTTTTTTCCTTCAAAATTTAGGTTGTTAAATATTTTAGTTTAAAATCCACGAATGTAAATTATTTTTATTTTAATAGTTGTTTAGGTATTTTATTTATTTACCCCAAACCCAAAATAAGCGGATGTAAAATAAAAGTGAAACTCTGATGAATCTAGACAAAGCAAACTTTCAAAAACTGGTAAGTCCATACGCACAATCCGAGTAAATCGGAGCCGTGCTCTGATACCAACTGTGGTGGCCCGGATTTTCAGACTTCCTGCGGACACGGATTCGGCCTTGTGGGTCGGTTCCGATCAGCTAGCAAGTCCAAATATCCGTACCACCACTAGTGTAAGACCGGATTTTTCGTTTTAAAATTTTTTCAATAATTAAAATCAATAATTCAAGCTCAAATAATTAAAATGAATGAAATGTAATCTTACTTTTAAAATTACAAAACTGTATGTGTTGTAGGGCCTTTGGCCCATGTGTGCGGCCCATCTATATGTAACCAGGGTTGATACTCTAGCCTATAAATTGAGGCTTATTCCTATGTAATACTGCATTGATATCTAATGAATAAGATCTCTTTCTTCTATATATTTCTCCTTCAACACGTTATCAAGCACGACTCTACCAACTAGTGCAAATTTTTTTTCTTCGTTCAAGATTGGTCATGGATATTTCTTGAAGATTAGCGTGGTTCTGATTCTATTTTTTTTATCACCATGGATGCGTTACCAGGTATTTCTTTTGAACAAAGAAATTTGGTTTTCGTAATATATATTAGGGTTCCACGAATGTATGGTTATCAAATATAAAGATTTAACTGTTAGATGTTCATGAAAATTTAGTATGTTCAACCCAATTAGGTATGATTTACAATGTTAAAATTTAAATCCAGTCGGAATATGATGCAATCTCCAAATTATGATTTTAGTGGAACTGTCTTTGTTCAGAAAACCCTAATTATAACAGCGTCGAAAAACCTATAGTTTTTAGAGTTTCAACCATTGGATTATGCTATAATTTTTATATGTAGTATATTATCTTCATTGAGATACTGTAAAAATATCATAAAGATCCAACCATGGGAAGTACTCAAAATTACGTGATATTTCCAGATGTGTCCACAAAACGTTAATTGGAACATTCATACGGCATCATGAATATGTTTTTATATGGCCGTTGGATTTTATTAAAATTTTATTATGTTTGGAAAAACATTGTGAAGAATCTACGGTAAAAATTCCATCATGATCGAACTATGATGCATTGGTCGGTCGATCAGAACAGTTGAAAGAATAATTTTTCAATTTTTAGGGTTAACGATATGTTTTGGGCTCATTTGCTAATAGTTTCAAACTTATTATCAATGGGACTGAATACTTCATATATAATGGACCATATATGTTTATATTCATCAACCATGACCTTGTCAACCTAATGGACCGGGTCTTGACCAAATAGTTGACCAGACTTTGACTAAACTAATTCGACTCTAATTTGACATTTTGGACTTAGAAGTACTTGAAAAACCATTAAAGAGTCTATGATGTGGAAGTTTGTGTGCACAAGTACAATACCTTCGTCATAAAAATCTTCAAATTATGAAGATACACCTTTCAAACGTCATAAAAATCTTCAACTTATGAAGATACACCTTTCAAAGAGGAAGCCATACCTTCAACATTTCTAAGGCAACATATTGACTCCAGACGATGTAATGTTTTGAAGGAAGTTTGTCGAAACATTCATTTTTTCCTCCAAACTTGAATGTTCAGTGGGATGTAATCAACTTTAGGATATAATGAGTCTATAACTTCGACAATGATATGTTGTAATTAAAAGCACACCTCATTTTTTGTGGAAAGAAACTCACAAAAGTTTCCATGAGTCAGAGATGTAATTCTGGCTCCAGTAGTAATGATACAAAGTAAATGTATCTACCTATAATAGGACAGAGATGTAATTCTGACTCATATCAATGAGAGTTGCAAATCTTGGTATAAGCATTTTACTGAGAATGGTACAAGCGTTGTAATGCAAGTATCATATATTAGTAATCAACTACAAGAGATATAGGGAGTTTAAAGGAAAACGAACACACTATATTCTTGGAGAAGGTCATGCCCTAGACGTCAACGTTAATGGCAACAAGAACTTTGCCAAGTCAATACACTTACCCATTTTTTTCCCTACCTTTATTCAATCGAATTCGTATGGTTAGATTCTATATTTTATATGATTTGATCCTAAACTATTGTCTATATGATAGTTTGACCGATATTTCATTATCTAAAATAAAGAAATTTTGTTTGCGAAGAATTATATCCATTGTATGCTCTTATGGAATGAAAAGCATATCATTTCCACGAGACTGAAATACTTTTGAGCACTTGAGATATAGTCTAAAGCATTTGAGTTATAAGGAGCATTTGTATGTTTCCTTATATAATACCATGCGATGATTGGATCATTACAGGTAATAGCCGAGCAAATAAATGTTCAATCTTTGTTTCCTAAGTGGTATAAAGATTAAAAGTTACATGAGCTCTGTAAGAACCAAGAGCTAATCACACTTTGTTAAGTTTCTATGAAGTCTGTGCAAACGGTTGTTGTATGAAAACTAACTGTGAGAATGGGAATGCATCTACAAATTACCTCAAATGAATGTGAAAGGAATCACATTTTAGAGAAAATAATGAGCCTATTAATCTAGTGAACTATAAATCACTAATATTTGGATAATTGGATCCTTATCGTCACCGACAGTATAATGTTAGGATTGACTCATTCAGGTTTTGACATAGCCATAAAGACACTTTGGTTGTCACAGGATGCTCTATTTTTTAAAGAACTCAAATGAACATCCCTAAATTTTAGTGAACAAGAAAATGGGAATTACAAAAATTAGAAGAATGCAAAGTGACGACATCTCTCACAATCAGCGTTTTCTAAAGTAATAGAAATAACACCTCCCCTCCCATTATGCTTTTAAAGTAATAAAGCATGTCTCTCATTTTACAAAGTCTTTCTTTAGTTAACAGGATTGGGACCATCCTAAGATGCAAATGGTAAACAACTCATTCTTTCAAAAGAAACAAAGTGATAATTGTGGACATATCCATGCAGAATGCGGTCCATTCAAATGATTTATGACTCTGGTAGATAATTCGAAGTATTGAAATTCATTATTGTTCACAAGAAATTATGCATTTTTGAAACAATTCTAGCACATATTATATAATTTAAGGTCTCACCAACCTTGTTAATGCTAGATATTTTACATCAAAAGGACTTGATGGATATTGCAAGTTTAATAGGATCATTGTAGAACATCCTATACCCCATGGTCTCGCAGAGGCTACCATCAAAGGTTACAAATGGTGTCTAAGGATAGGTTATGCGTAACAACCTTTCTATAAATGCTTTGGGGATATGCAATATTATACGCATATTCACTTATTCGTTTTAGAACCCACAATTAGTCAACCATTTTTGCGTACCAATTGGTTACTGGATATAAGCCTGGCATTTGTATTCTTACGCATTTTTGGTTGCACTATATATGTGCCATTACGAGTCCACATCGTATTATGATGGGTCACGAAAACGATTAAGTAGTTATGTTGGATATTTACTCCCAATAATTATCCGGATTTTAAAACCTTTGGCATGAGATTTCTTACCGCTAGATTTACGGATTGTCATTTTAATGAGACAGTCTTCCCGTCGTTAGGGGGAGATAAGAAAAAGTACTTTCTAAGGGAACGACAGGAATTATCGTGGTGTGTTCCTACTGTGTCTCATATTAATTCATGTACTCCACAAATGTAAATATGAAGTGACAAAGATTAATCGATTTCAGAAAGTGCACTGATATCGGAAAAACATATATACCAGCTGCAAATAATCCTGCAACGTTAGAAATCCTCAGTATGGGGTACACCATAGACTAAGGTGTTGCAACTAAACTTGGTGGAAGTGTAGTTAAGGCCGTGGCTCCACGAAGGAAGATGGAGAGACCACCAGGTTCGATTAATACTCACCTAGAAAGGCCGTAGATGAGTAAGGCACAAACTAATTTGTATCATTAATGAAATCATCTCATTTTATTGACTCTGACTATGTCCATGAATCAATACTGGAGGACGCTCCGAAGTTTAAATGATTCAAGAGAATAATGAAATCCAAAAGGATTATGAGAATGCACATGAGTCAATAGAAAGATCGTGCGAGCATATTAATGATTATTATTTTTATATACAGTTGCTCAAAGAAATAGTGAACGATGAGATCGAACCATGCTTTTTATTGTTTAAATGTCACCAAAGAACATATTTGGCCAACACAATCCAGGTAAAACTTGGTTCTTTGACAAATACACAGGTATTTGGTGTGGTAGTGTTAACCAACCAAGTGTAAAGCCTATGGGACATACATGATTATTTGTCACCAAGCGCAGTGAAAAGAATGAAGTCTTAAAGTATAAAGACTCTCCTTATGGCACGAGGTATCTCACAAAGCCTTGGAATTGTTTACTATGTTGTAAGAACATTATAGCATTTTGCTACTTAGCTTGGTAGTTTCAAAACGATTTGAAATGCAGCATTTTTTTATGTGGTTAATACATATCTCTACAAGGATTGAGGGATGCATATGTTTACAAAAGTGCATTTGTTTCCCAAATCAAAAGACTCTAAACCACGGAGTGTGTTTGAAATTAGAATGGAACGCTCACATAAGGATTTAAAAAATCAGGCGGATTTGGTATACCCGTCTAAGTGATTATTTGATTGGGAAGGGATAAACAAGTAAGGTATTATGCCTTGTGTACTCACAAAGAAAGTTCCTGAATTGGAATTGTAGCTATCTATGTCAATGGTATGGACATATTATGTACTCTAAATGAAATAAGAGATTATACAAGCTATTTGAAATTCGAATATGAGATGAAAATCTAGGGAAAGCTCGATAGAACACTGAGCTTGTGGTATATTATTCCACCAGTTTGCACATGCCCAAAGTTGTCAGGCAATTTAACAAAGACATGCATCCTGCTAGCACTCCCATGATTAGTTGAAGTACAAATTAAGTAAATGATCATTTTCGTCTAAAGGAAGATGACGAAGATGTGTGGGGAGATGAAATTCCACTATATAAGTGCAATAGACGCATTTTTGTACTTAGCATAATGTACTCGACCAAATATTTCATCATCCGTAAACTTTTTAGCTACATATAGCTTAACGCCAAATGGTATAATGAATGTAACCATATACTTAAAAGGAATTATTGACATGAGTTTGTTTTATCCATACAAAGACATAAAGAGGACTGCTAATGGAAGTGCAATTCAAAAGTTGTTGATTATAAAGGAATAATAATCTATTCTCCCATGAAAGTAATCAGGGGGAGACTTGACTGACTTATTTACTAAGTCATTTCCTATAATCACTTTTGGAAAGTATATGACTAAAGGAACTGTCTGGAAACTCCTCTGAATGGAATCAGTGGGAGATGCCGACATCAGGGGGAGGATCCAAGGATATGATTTCGGCATATTTAACTCCGAAATGTGAAACTGTGTTGTACTCTTTTTCCCTTCGATCGAGATTAGTTTTTCCCACAGGGTTTTTGTTACTCTGCAAGGTTTTTAGCGAGGCAACCATAACTACACCAACTACATGATAAATGACGAAGACCAGCAGATTGCTTGCTGAAAAATATCAGAATCAAAGAAACAAAACTCGATAGTTTTTCAAGTGAAACTAATGGCCGAATTAGCACAACAAAGCAAGGATTACATGGCAAAAGTTTTCGGCACAAGTCACTAGGTGTTCATCAATCATCTATAGACATAGATAAGATGTTATGTATGAGTATCCAACAAAGGCATACTCCGTACTTAATCGCGTTGTACTCTTTTCCCTTCGTCAAGGTTTTATCCTACTGGGTTTTTCCTTGTCAAGGTTTTAACGAGGCAACATATGCGAGTCCAACTCTGTTCTAAGTTTTCTTAATATTATACTCTTTTTCCTTAGTTCAGGTTTTGTCCCTCTGGGTTTTCCTGGCGAGGTTTTAATGAGGCAATAGACTTAGATACAGTGGTCATCGAGGAGAG
The DNA here is from genome assembly GCA_023531105.1 of Papaver atlanticum. Classification (NCBI taxonomy): domain Eukaryota; kingdom Viridiplantae; phylum Streptophyta; class Magnoliopsida; order Ranunculales; family Papaveraceae; genus Papaver; species Papaver atlanticum. The sequence goes on along the minus strand of JAJJMB010017545.1, from coordinate 2,365,683 downwards.
AAACTAGACTTGAAGAGCTATATCTGAAGCACTACATCGGAAGCATTATATGTGAAGCACTACATATGAAGCACTACTATTGGATCGCACAAGGGGGAGTGTTGTAGGGCCTTTGACCCATGTTTGCGGCCCATCTATATGTAACCAGGGTTGATACTCTAGCCTATAAATAGAGGCTTATTCCCATGTAATACTACATTGATATCTAATGAATAAGATCTCCTTCTTCTCTATATTTCTCCTTCAACAATATAATATTTTTTATTGAATTTAAGTTTTCTGATAATCCATTTTTTCTCTAGCTATGACTTGAATTGAAGGTCTCATGAGTTAAAACGAGTTTCTAACAAAATGCAAAGGTATATGATACTTTTTTATTGAATTTAAGCTTTCAAATAAGCCATATTCTCTATTTATGACTTGCTTTGAAGGTCTCATGAGTTAAAATGAGTTTTTAACAAAATGCAAAGGCGGCGGTGCACCTGTTGAATTCGGAAAAATAAGGCAAAATATTTTTTGGATTCTTTGATATGATATTTTTTATTTAATTTAAGATTTCTAATAAACCATATTTTTCACTAGTTATGACTTGAATTGAAGGTCTCATGAGTTAAAACGAGTTCCTAACAAAATGCAAAGGCGGCCGTACACGCTTTGAATCCGGAAAAATGAGGAAAAATATTTTTTGGATTCTTTTATATGATATTTTTTATTGAATTTAAGCTTTCTAATAAGCCATCTTTTCTCTAGTTCTGATTTAAATTGTAGGTCTCATGAGTAAAAACGAGTTTCTAACAAAATGCAAATGCGGCGGTACACACTTTGAATCAGGAAAAATGAGGCAAAATATTTTTTGGATTCTTTTATATGGTCTTTTTTTAATTGAATTTAAGCTTTCTAATAAGCCATCTTTTGTTCAATTCTGACTTGAATTGAAGGTCTGATGAATGAAAACGAGTTTCTAACAAAATGCGAAGGCATCGGTACACGGTTTGACTGCGGAAAAATGAGGCAAAATATTTTTTAGATTCTTTTATATGATATTTAAGCTTTCTAATAAGCCATCTTTTCTCTAGTTTTGATTTGAATTGAAGGTCTCATGAGTTTAAACGAGTTTCTAACAAAATGCAAATGCGATGGTACACGGTTTGAGTCCGGAAAAATGAGGCAAAATATTTTTTGGTTTCTTTTATATGATATTATTTTGTTGAATTTAATCTTTCTAATAAGCCATATTTTCTCTAGTTATGACTTGAATTTAAGGTCTCATGAGTTAAAACGAGTTTCTAACGAAATGCAAAGGCGGCGATACACGATTTGAATTCGGAAATATGGGGCAATACATTTTTTGTATTCTTTTGTATTATTCTTTTATTTTATTTAAATTTAAGCTCTCTAATAAGCCATCTTTACTCTTATTCTAACTTTAATTGAAGGTCTTATGAGAGAAAACGAGTTTCTAAAAAAATCCAAAACCGGCGGCGGTACACAGTTTGAATCCGTAATAATGAGACAAAATATTTGTTGGATTCTTTTTTATGATATTTTTTTATTGAATTTAAGCTTTCTAATAAGCTATCTTTTCTTTAGTTTTGATTTGAATTTAAGGTCTCATGAGTTAAAACGAGTTTCTAACGAAATCCAAATGCGGCGGTACACGCTTTGAATCCAAATGAGGCAAAACATTTTTTGAATTCTTTTATATGATTTTTTTTAATGAATTTAAGCTTTCTAATAAGCCATCTTTTCTCTAATTCTCACCTGAATTGAAGGTCTCATGAGTTAAAACGAGTTTTTAACAAAATGCAAAGGCCGCGGTACACTGTTTGAGTCCGGAAAATTAAGGAAAAATATTTTTTGGATTCTTTTATATGATATTTTTTATTGAATTTAAGCTTTCCAATAAGCCATATTTTCTCTAGTTATGACTTAATTGAAGGTCTCATGAGTTAAAATGAGTTTCTAACAAAATGCAAAGGCGGGGCGGTACACGGTTTGAGTCCGGAAAAATGAGGCAAAATATTTTTTGGATTCTTTTATACAATATTTTTTTATTGAATTTAAGCTTTCTAATAAGCCATATTTTCTGTAGTTTTGATTTGAATTGGAGGTCTCATGTGTTAAAACGAGTTCTAACAAAATGCAAATGCGGCGGTACACGCTTTGAATCCGGAAAAATGAGGCAAAATATTTTTTGGATTCTTTTATATGATATTTTTTAACTGAATTAAAGCTTTCTAATAAGCCATCTTTTCTCTAGTTATGACTTAAATTGTAGGTCTCATGAGTTAAAACGAGTTTCTAACAAAATGCAAAGGCGGTGGTACACGCTTTGAATCAGGAAAAATGAGGGAAAATATTTTTTGGATTATTTTATATGTTTTTTTTAATTGAATTTAAGCTTTCTAATAAGCCATCTTTTGTCCAATACTGACTTGAATTGAAGGTCACACGAATGAAAACGAGTTTCTAACGAAATGCAAAGGCATAGGTACACGGTTTGAATGCGGGAAAATGAGGCAAAATATTTTTTGGATTCTATTATATGATATTTAAGCTTTCTAATAAGCCATATTTTCTCTAGTTCTGACTTGAATTCAAGGTCTCACGAGTTAAAACGAGTTTCTAACGTCATGCAAATGCGGCGGTACACGCTTTAAATCCGGAAAAATGAGGCTAAACCCTTTTTGAATTCTTTTATATGATTTTGTTTACTGAATTTAAACTTTATAATAAGCCATCTTTTCTCTAGTTCTGACTTGAACTGAAGGTCTCATGAGTTAAAACGAGTTTTTAACAAAATGCAAAGGTTGCGGTACACGGTTTGAGTCCGTAAAATTGGGGGGAAATATTTTTTGGATTCTTTTATATGATATTTTTTTATAAGCTTTCTAATAAGCCATATTTTCTATAGTTATGACTTGAATTAAAGGTCTCATGAGTTAAAACAAGTTTCTAACAAAATCCAAAGGCGGCGGTACATGGTTTGAGTCCGGAAAAATGAGGCAAAATATTTTTTGGATTCTTTTATATGATATTTTTTATTTAATTTAAGCTTTCTAATAAACCATCTTTTCTCTAGTTCTGACTTGAATTGTAGGTCTCATGAGTTAAAACGAGTTTCTAACAAAATGCAAAGGCGGCGGTACACACTTTGAATCAGGAAAAATGAGGCAAAACATTTTTTGAATTCTTTTATATGATTTTTTTGACTGAATTTAAGGTTTCTAATAACCCATGTTTTCTCTAGTATTGACTTGAATTGAAGGTTTCATGAGTTAAAACGAGTTTCTAACAAAATGCAAAGGCGGTGGTGCACATGTTGAATCCGGAAAAATAAGACAAAATATTTTTTTGAATCTTTTATATGATATTTTTTTATTGAATTTAAGCTTTCTAATAAGCCATCTTTTCTCTAGTTCTGACTTGAATTGTAGGTCTCATGAGTTAAAATTAGTTTCTAACAAAATGCAAAGGTGGCGGTACACACTTTGAATCAGGAAAAATGAGGCAAAACATTTTTTGAATTCTTTTATATGATTTTTTTTATTGAATTTAAGGTTTCTAATAACCCATGTTTTCTCTAGTATTGACTTGAATTGAAGGTTTCATGTGTTAAAATGAGTTTTAACAGAATGCAAAGGTGGCGGTACACGGTTTGAGTCCGGAAAATTGAGGAAAAATATTTTTTTTGTTTCTTTTATATGATATTTTTTTATTGAATTTAAGCTTTCTAATAAGCCATATTTTCTCTAGTTCTGACTTGAATTGAAGGTCTCATGAGTTAAAACGAGTTCCCAACGAAATGCAAAAGCAGCGGTACACGGTTTAAATTCGGAAATATGAGGCAAAATATTTTTTGTATTCTTTTATATCATCTTTATTTTTGTTCTGACTTGAATTTAAGGTGTTATGAGTGAAAATGAGTTTCTAATAAAATGCAAAGGCGACGATAGACACAGGATTTTTGTAAAATTAACATATTTGGAGAGCTCTTTGAATTACCTACATAATGAGTATAAATAACAATATTAAAATTTATTTTAAGAAAAAAATATCAGTGTTATCAAATTTGGTATTGTCAAAAGGGTAAAATTCAAGCATGTGCATCGTACATGTGTTCTTACTAGTATATATAACTGTAAGCTTTGTTTAGATGTGTAGCTAAAGGTAGGTGCACATCTGTTAGAGCACTGCTCAGTCGAACTCGCAAGCGTTGCTATCTCAATCTTGTTTGTCAAGTTTAGTTGTCAAAACCATATTCTTGATTTCTAGTCTACTACTAGCCATGTCTCAGACTAGGATAGAAGTGTGTAGTTGAGCATTAGACTTCACGACGTTCACCAATTGAAGACGAAGATCAACCGAAGGCGTTTGGAGGAACTTTATCGACAAAAGGTATGTGGAGACTATAAACTTATCTATCACTCAGATTATGTCTATTCTATCTTATTCAAATGAGACAAAAGTCGTAATGGCTATGTGTACTTTAAACTCCATACACAATGAATGTTTCGAGATGAACTTAATTCAAATATGTTTCTCGAAATATGAGTATTAAGCTTGGAAGTCTTTTACGAACAAGTTATTGTTCAAGATGATCATGTGAGAATAGCCTTGAAGATGGTATGTGTCATATTATCATCAGACAGGAAAGTCTCGATTTGATTCATTCCAATCATATGAAAATAACCTTGAACATTTTATATGATCTGTGTGAGACAATCATTTAATGTTAACTTGGGATGTTTCGTATTGATTAAGTAATCATTTGAATTTGACTCAGAACTAATGGTATGTGTAAGATTATCATTGTCGCTTCCATGGTTATTTCAAATTGATTAGATGGGAGTTTAAGAACTACTATGTAGTTTGGATGTAGTTTAGGTTGCGTACTTTTGGTATACGAACTAACTAAACTAGCTTGGATTAAGAACTCTTGTTTGCGAAATTTATTTTGCGAACTTGTGTAATGATTGATCCAAAGCCTTTGTTCCCGAAATGTGTTCGCGAACTGGCTTTGCTAGGCAAGGTCCGGAACTTTTGTTCGAGAACTTTGTTCCCGAACTAGTAGTGTCTTAATGTAATTCGGCATATTAACTTGTTGTTCGCGAACAATGTTCCCGAACTAAGTTAACTATGCTCGTGTATCAGGAAGTGTTCGCGAACTAAAGTACCTAAATTTTTTAGCCTTTCTTGTTTGCGAACAGTGTTCCCGAACTGTTTGGCAAAACAGCACACGAATTGGTTTATCCAGTCGATTACGATTCAAGTGCATTGAATATTTCTTTGAGATGTTTAGCACTTAAATAACTCTCAAGAACATATATTAGATATATATTTGATTGGTGATTGATTATTGGATGATTATCAAGTCAAGTCTAAAGTGTTCATGATAAAGACTAAAAAGCTTAAGTGTGTTCATTTGGCTAACTTCGGTTAACTGTATTGAGCCAACTCATTATACACGGTTTAGGTACGGTTCATCCTTATCTAAATGAATGTATATTTCATTTGTGTATAAGTCAAGCAAACCATCTAACAGTGGAAGTTATTGCTTAGTTTCTAAGCTAACTTTGCTTGAATCTCAAATTAGGTTTTTCATTTAACGGTGGAGATTGTTTTCTTTGTACCCAAGCTATCTTATCTTTGATTGCAAGCAACCCTAATTTGAAAGTCTATATAAAGATATCCTCTTGCTTCTTGGAAAAATAATCCCTGACACTCGGGTGTGTCTTAGTTGCAAACTAGAGTCGATTCTCTTCTAAACCTAGTTTCCAGTTTTTACTGTTGAACCTCTATTAGGTTTACGACTATCAAAGACTTCTCTTAGGGGATTCGTGAAGCCAGGTCCGACTGATTTTCTTTGTCAGTGTGGTGATCCTGATCTTACCATATTATCGTTACGAGTACCAACTCAACTGTGAGTTCCCTCGAGATTTATCTTCGATAGGTAGGATAAAAGAAGTCACAAAGCACCTTCGTCTCAAACTTTGTGATTCCGCAACACACTATAACCGCTAATCGGTAGAGTTTCTGTTGTCAGGTGATTAAGATTATCAAGGCTGCTCTTCGGGAGACATAAGACCGGATTTTCTGGAGATTTGATAAATCGTAGTTTTTGCTAGTCGATTAATTGAATCACGATTTCAGTTCCACCTTGATTGAAAAATATAAATTTGAAATCAACCAATAGACATATCTGTGGGAGACAGGTTTATTTATCAAGTCTTTGACTTTGGGTCGTAGCAACTCTTAGTTGTGGGTGAGATCAGCTTAAGGGAATCAAGTGCGCAAAATACGGCGTGGTTCTTGGGAGAGTATGCCAATATGATCTTAATAAGGTGCGAGGCTTTGCATCTGACATTCGTAAGGTCGGGAGCCTGCAATAAATCCATCTAGCCGAATATGACACTAGTGGTAGGTGGTTCCGCGGAGCTTTCGGATAAGTGTCCCGCGGACATGCCACTAGTGCGCGAATGCACCTTAATTGGTGTGATACTTAGGGATCAACCACATTACAGTACGAAGTTAATTTGTAGTAGGCTAGAGTCTGTGGCGGTTTAATACAGTTTGGTGTTCAAGACTGGACAAGGTCCCGGGGTTTTTCTGTATTTGCGGTTTCCTCGTTAACAAAATTTCTGGTGTCTTGTGTTATTTCATTTTCGCATTATATTGTTTATCTTTATAATTGAAATATCACAGGTTGTGGGTTAATCATTCTTAGTAGTTAAATAGACCCTTGTTTGTTGGATATGACTTTGATTGATCTTGGATACTGGTCTTTGGTACCGTCCACGTCTCTCATTTACATAATCAGACTTACGGATTCATCTTTTATATCCGTTGAGTTTGTGATTGTATAACAGAAAGAGATAAAGCTCTTTGATATTATTCTTTGATTAAGTCTTGCTCTCGGAATAGTATTGGGGTTTAGTCCATTCAGGTTGCCGAACGAAATATTGGGTGGTGTTGTTAGACCCCCCATGTTTTCAATTGGTATCAGAGTAGACAAATAAGCTAATGCTTTATAAGTCTGTCTTTGTAGCAATATGACTTTATGGACAAAAGTCTTATCTCTATAAACGTACCGCCAGTCTTCGATGGATCGAATTACTTATGTTGTAAAATTGCTATGAGTGCATTTCTACAAGCTCGTGATTTCAAATCATGGGTTCGTGTGGTAAATGTCTATGATCCTCCAACAGTTGTAGTTGACGGAGTAACTAGGTTGAAGGATATAAGAGCATATTATAACGTTGAGATTGATGATGCAAAGCAAAATTCCGATGGTTCAAATGCAATTATCCATGCCATAAAACCAGATCTTCAGCACCATGTGACTAAGTGCACTAAGTCTAAAGATGCTTGGGATATCATAGAAACGGTTTTCGAAGGAAATTCCTCTGATAAAGAAGCTAGGCTTCAAAACCTTAATTCTGATTGGGAAAATCTTCGTATGACTGAAGATGAGACATTTAATGAATTTAATCACAAAGTGTCTGAAATTGTTAATGCATCATTTACGTTAGGTAAGACTATTCCTGAAAAGGATATTGTGATGAAGATTCTTCGATCGTTACCAGCCAAATATGATTCTAAGATACATGCCATCGTTGAAGGAAATAACCTTGATGTACTTTCCAGGAACACTCTTGTTGAAAGTTAAAGATCTTTGATCACGAATGCAAATTCAAGGCTAGAAAGGATATTGCATTCAAGGAACAAAAGAACACTGAATTACTTGACAAAAGTAAAATTGTCGGCAAGTCTGTGAATGATCCGGTTGATTCCGATTCTTCAGATGAAGATCTTTATAAATCAGTTTCCCTGATCACGAGGAAGTTTCGGGATTTTCTATCAAAGAGAAGTAAACTCTTCACAAGAGATAAAGCAAGATCATCAGTCAAGCTTCATGATCGTGTTCCTCCTAAAAACAGGCATACTATTGATATTGATGATGAGGATATGCCACAGTGCTTTAAGTGTAAAGGTTTTGGCCATTTTGCAAATGAATGTCCGAATTGAAGAAACTACACTGGCAACAAGGGTCTTGCAGCAACCCTAGATGAAACGTCCGATCACTATGATTCAGCTGAGGATGAGAAATCTAGTGTAACACTCCTTGGTGAAAATATCAATCATGATAATTGTAGCAATACTCATATCATCGTTGATTATTTTCATGGTGACACTCCATCAAAATCATTGGAAGATGTAATGGATTTTTCACCTTCTAATAATTTTCTGATGTTTCAGGTACTCTGGTCTGTCTTGCTGCCTGCACCGAACCATCCTCTATATTAATATGTCCTTAATGTACTCTAAAAGGACATAACCTCTCAATGTGATTCAAATACAAGCACAAAGTAAGGTATGCTAATAAATTGCAACAGAGAGCTAGTCGTTTGGCTAACAAGCTTAAACTCGCTCTTAAAACGGTTCCATCCGAGGTATGTAAAATCAACTCTTCTCCTAAAAAGGTGATTTCTAAGGAAAAGGTGAGATCTTTGAAGAAAAGAACTAGGTCTAAACGATCTAGAAAAGAGGATGTTGACATATCCATGCAGGAATCGTGTGGTGAACAAATTATTGTTCACCCCAATGAAGCTTGACTGTGTTGGAAGTGCATCTTGTCTCATGTGCCCGAAAAAGAGACAAGAACTTTGCACAACCGGGCTTAGGGGTCTAAAACTACTTGTTTTTCATCTTGAATATTATTACTTGAATTTCCATCCTTTCTTTTTCATAATTCACTATTTTTCAAGTAACAGTATTGAAAAGATTTTGTCCTTTATAAATGAAAAGGTCAGGAACGATTTTTCTACCCGTTATTAGGGTTGTTTGTATTTTGCACGTGAACCCTATTTAGGTTCCTCTTTTCTGCATATCTTTTCTTCATTCCTTTAACAGGAACAATTTCTTAAGAGGTTGTTTGTAGAGTCGTGATTTCAACCAATTATGGTGACTCCAAGCACTATCTCTTTTTTTGAAAAAGTTTTTCCTATGGTCGTTGATCATCATTCAACCCTGAAGGAAAAAGAGATTTCCTATTATCATATATTACCTTTGCAGAGAAAAATGAGAAACTTGAAGAAATCAAGAGCTAATGAACCAAGTTCTAAAGGATTCTCTTTTGTTCTCGAAGAGTTGAAGAAAACCAGGATGAAGTTGCAAGATGTCAAAGCTACTGTGTTAAGATCCTTGGAAATTCAGAAAGCTCTAGTCAGACAGCAATAAAAAAGGTTCGAAGGAATTAACTCTTTCATTCACGAACTATATGTTCCTATGACTATTGTTGAGAATGAATTTGGTGATGACAAGGAATTCTTTAAGGATCTCAATATCTAGGAATCTTCTCATGAGCATTGATTCTTGTGCTTTTTAAGAAGAATAACCAGGGTTTGGTATAACATTATTTGTGATTACACAAGCTATGTCCAATGATTTTCATCTTGCATGATTATTTATTAAATTCTACATTTTGGAAGATGAATTTGCAGTATGTTAATCTTATGGATTTATATATATTGCATTCTATGTGTATGAGATATATGTGCCGTTGCGTGTATTTATATTCGTGATATGAGATGATATCCCATATATACTCAAAGTTAAATCTATTATTTCTTTATGAATGTATGGATAAAAGATAGAATGAACTTTTGAAATATTACGCAGTATTGATCTTTCCCTGATCCACTTTTTATGTGAAAGTACTGTATTTGCTCCGTAAGTATTTCTTATGTCGATCCATACCGATTAAACTAGTCTAAAAGTTCTCTTTTTGATTGGTTTATTCGATGTTATCTGGATACAAGTGTTAAAGCACTGCTCGGTCAAACTCGCAAGCGTTGCTATCTCAAGCTTGTTTGTCAAGTTTAGTGATCAAAACTATAAGTCTTGATTTCTAGTCTACTTATAGCTATGTCTCGGACTAGGATAAAATGTGTAGTTGAGCTTTAGACTTCACGGCGTTCATCAATTGAAGACGAAAAACTACTAAGGGGATCTTGTGGAACTTCATCAACAAAAGGTATGTAGAGACTGAAACTCATCTATCACTCAGAAGTCTATTTCTACTCTATCTCCTATTTGAGACAAAAGTCGTATAGCTATATAGACTTCATATTATATTTGATATTTCGAGCTGAGTTTAACTCGCTTACAAATTTCTCGAAATATGTGCTGGTAAGCTTTCGCTTTAACCAAGTTCATCTTATATTCTTGACGAAAGTCAAAAGATGATCATGTGAAAATTGTCTGGTAACATCTTATATGATTTGTGTGAGACAGTCATTTGATGTAGACTAGAAATATTTCGTATTGATCTTTCGATCACTTGAAAATTGCTTTGAAGCTAATAGTTTGTGTGAGACAGCTATTGTCGTCTTCTAAGAATGTTTCAATGATTGAAATGGAGTTTAGAACACTTAACCATAATTGGATTATAAGCACAGTTTGTGTACTTGCATATATGTTGATCAAAGACCGGTGTAGTATGCATACCCGTATGCGTACTGGCGAGGTCAGGTAAAGTCCGGGAGATGGAGTATGCGTACTTGTACGCGTACTAGGTTCAACTGAAGTTTGGATGTGTGAAAGTATGCATACCCTTTTGCATACTGGCAAACACAGTCCATGTCCGGCTACTTAGGTATGCGTACCCATTTGCATACTTGAGTGAGTTATGTTCTAGAACCAGTTGTGCCATGAACTAATACATTTATATTATAAGGAATGCAATATTTTGCAAACCGTGGCTATAATGTTCGTGATTTGATTCGAGTGAATCAAATCAATTTTGCTTCAATTGTGTCTTGTATACTTCTATGAGAATATAAACAATTGAACAACTCTATAACTAGTTTCATTTGAACTAGTTATGGTTAAGATGAATAAGGTTGATATGAAAGTGTTCATATGGCTAACTTCGGTTAACTATTGTTGAGCCAACTTGGTGTACACGTTTAGGTACGGTTACCCATATCTAAATGAAGGTACATTTCATTTGTGTGTAACAAGCTAAGTTCGATCTAACGGTTGAAATATATTATCTTGAAACAAATCAGGAGTTCATCTAACGGTGAATATTGATTTCTTTGTTCCAAAGCTATCAAACCCTGATTTGGAGACTATATAAGGGAGAACTCTAGCAACTGGGAAACCTAATCCTCACGCCTACTGTGTAATACTAGTTGCGACTAGAGTCGATTCTCTTTTGACCTAGGTTTTTCCTAAAACTCTCATAGGTTAACGACTTGAAGACTTCATTGGGATTGTGAATCCACACCCAACTATTTTCTCTGTAGTTGCGTGTTTTGATCTTACTTTATACTATCGTGATTGAGTACTATCTTCTCTAAGATTTGCTCGAGATTTATCTCCGATAGGTAAGATAAAAAGAAGTCACAAACATCTTTGTCTCATCATTTGTGATTCCACAATATCCTGTTTTGCTTCCATATGATTAAGATTATTGTGAGATGATAGATAATACTTGGCTGTTCTTCAGGAATATAAGTCAAGTTTATCAATTGGTTCCTGTGCACCTTGATTTATCATAAGATGGAACAAAACTCATATGTATTTCTATGGGAGACATATTTATCTATTTCAATAGACTTTTCTGTGTGAGACAAATTTGTTTATCAAGTCTTCGACTTTGGGTCGTAGCAACTCTTGGTTATGGGTGAGATCATCTAAGGAAATCGAGTGCGTAGAATCCTGCTGGGGTTCAGAGACGTAAGGAGCGCAACTGTACCTTGATCATTGTGAGATTGGTTAGGGCTTAACTACATTCCAGTCCGAAGTTAACTTGTAGTAGGCTAGTGTCTGTAGCGGCTTAATACAATGTGGTGTTCAAAGCTGGACTAGGTCTCGGGGTTTTTCTGCATTTGCGGTTTCCTCGTTAACAAAATTGTTATGTCTGTGTTATTTATTTTCCGCATTATATTTTCAATATAATTGAAATATCACAGGTTGTGCATAAGTTCAATCAGTTCTTGAATCCGGCCTTTGGGTTATTGATTGAATTGATTGAAACTTGGATATTGGTTTTTGATACCGTCCAAGTTGTTTCTTATATTAATTAGGTTAACGGATTTCAATCTGTTTGATTTGCTGATTACATTAAAGAAACATAGATACAAACTCTTGGATATACTTTTCTAAAGATTGAGTCTGACTGTCTATTTGATTCTCTTGAAATTATATTGGAATTAGTCCATACATATTACCGAAACCAAATATTGGGTGTGGTTGTTAGACCCCCGCTTTTTCAATTGGTATCAGAGAAGGAAAACACGTTTAAGACCTCATAAGTCTGTGTTTGTAGCGATCTGTCTATGGATAATAATGTCTCTGACAACGCATCACCATGTCAGAAGCTTTCTGATTTGGGCCAAAGCCTTGTTTCTCCTGAGAAATCTCTCATGTCTTCTCCATCGTCATAAACTGTGTATAACTGGGAAGCACGCCTAGATAAACAGTTGGATGATTTTTCTGATGAAAGTGATTCAGAAGAGGGACAAGACGTTGATGAGGAATTCTCACAGTACATCAAGCTTTTCGATCATCTTTTAAGGAAAAAGAAGTCAACATCATGTTTGGATGAGTTTCTGACTCCTCTCTGTCTAGAAAACAGTAAAATGAGAAAACTCTTTAAGGGGTACGATTGTGGTTATAATATCTTACAATCTCTTATTAAATATTGTGAGGAAGATGTACGTTCAAAAAAATCTGAATGTGAAAATCTTCGTCGAAATCTCTTTGTGTTGAAAGAAAGACTTGCAGAAAGCGAAGCAAGTTATGACTCTTAACAAAAATGTTTCAATGACAGAGAGAAGGTTTTTCTCACCCGAGAAAAATAATTGGAGGCTGATCTTACTTCTGCTCTCGAGAAGGTTAAATCACTGGAAGAGAATCTGAAAAGATTCAATACTAGCTCTACAAAATTATCTTTTATACTAGGAGCATGTAAAGAACATCGTGACACACGTGGTATGGGCTATAAAGGTATAGACGCTCCAAGTACTGGTAAGATCAATTTTGTTCATGCTAATAACTTTCTTCAAGCTAAAAATATCACTGGTATTGAAAGTAAAAAACCACCTTCAGCAGCAGAAGTCTTCAGAAATAAAGATTGTCATCCTTCAAGGACTACTCATTTGAGAAAGGTTAAGAACATTCCTGTCAATTGTTATTATTGTGGAAAGAAAGGTCACATTGAAAGGAGATATCATCTTCGATTAGGGAATAAAAAACTTCATAACATTCTTGTGTGGATGCCTAGAGAAGTAATAAAACCTGCTTCTCAATGTGCAGTTGTAAGAAATCCATCTCACAATCAAGAAAATGTTGTGATGCCTTTTCCTGATTTCAAATATAGAACAAAATCTGCTTGTAACCATAAACAGAATAATGTTATATGGACGACTGACTATTCTTAAAGGTCCGTGAAGAGAAAAAGTTTTCGAAGAACGCTTCTCTGGTCACCAAAGATAATCTTAAATCCAAAGTGTTTGTTCCTTAATACATCCACATCAATAATCGTGTCTCGGAACTCAAGACCAGTATCAACAGTCTCAAGCGGAAGATCAAGAAGGCGAGAAAAGCAGCAGCATCAGGTAATTCTTGTCCTTCCCTTATTAATTCTCTTAAGAATTCTTATAATGCTTCTGTTTCTTGTCAAGAAAGAGAAAGGGAAAATATCAATACCCTTGATGAGCTTCATGCTCATAAAATTACAACTCGACCATCTCCTTATGTGTATCCTCTTTGAGACCATGTGAGGATATACATAACCCTCAAGAAGCTGATTTCTTCTTGACAAGTGGTCTGAGTTGTTGTTTTTTTTGGTTTTTTTTGGTTTTTTTATTTCTATTGAGTTCTTCTCCGGATAGTTGAGATTACTCTCTTTGTTGTTCTCTGAAATTCTTCAATTTTCTCTTCCGTAATGAAAGTTAAATCATTATCTCTCAACAAGTGCCTTGTACTCTTTCGAGTAAAGGTTTACTGTCATTTTATCATACCTTGTTTTTAACCTCTTCAAAAAACATGTTATTTTTAAAGCTCCGTTGGTTCCCTGTTTTTTTTTATATTATTTTTGGGTCATAACCATGAACTCTGTGCACCTGACCCGTTACCGAACCTAAACGAGTATTCCAAGGGTTTTCCTATGAAAAGCTCATATATATATATCAAGGACTCCTTATTTTGATATATGCTCGTTCAGTAACGTGAAGTCCTCTCTTACGAGTATGGTGTGCACAATGGACGGATGCAAAAAGGAAGACAAATTTGATGGTGTCAAGGTTTTTGAGTTTCACGAAGACCCTTTATCTATAATCTGCTTTCATGCAGTTGATCATGAAAAAGATCTTCCAGTTCAGATGTCTCTTCAATTGGTTGCAAATCTTCTTCAAAATTTTGAGGTCGTACGTGAACAACTTGAAATTGCAACAAGGAATCTTGTTTTTTTGAAATCTGAACTAAAGAAAGCAACTTATGAAATCGCTCTTGTCCGTTCTCTGGTTGCTCACTATGTCTGATCCCTTCAGTTTGTTTTTGTTTTTAGAGTTATCTTTATGTTTTGTTTTTGTCTGGGAAACTTCTTATGAGAATTTATTCTTGTGTTTTAAGAAGGATAACTAGGGTTTGGAATAGCAATTATTGTGATTACACATAGCTATTGCCAATGATTTTCATCTTGCAATGTTTTTAGATTTATTTATTTAAATTCTAAGCTATTTGGAAGATGATTTTGCAGTATTAATCTTCATTGGTTTCATATATTGCAAAACTTGTTATGGGATATGTGTGTTTACGTCCGTGAACTATAATTTTCCCATATATGCTCAAAAGTTAAGTCTATCATATGTCTCTATGCAAATATTGATGGAAGATAGAATGAACTTTTGTTTACAAAGATTAAGTCTATTATATGTCATTATGCAAATATTGATGAAAAATAGAATGAATCTTTGATTATTCCGCAGTATTGGTCTTTTCCTGATCTACATCTATGTGAAAGTACTGTGTTGCTTCGTAAGTTTTCTTATGTTGAGTATGGCCAATTGAATTAATCATTTTCTTTGTGGTTAATTTAATTGAGATTTTTGGATACAAATTCATGTTTCATGTGATTTGTTAATGTCCAAAGAAATCCTTCTTTTCTTGTAAAAGTAAGGTCGCTCTTGTTGTTCTTTCGGGAATGACATTTTATGGGGGAAAGTTCTTAATTGAACTTGTGCTTGATTGCCAAATAATTGTGTGGAGTACGGCTGTGGAATATTATAGGAGTTATCTTGTATCTTTATAACCTCCTTGATGAATACACTAATTTTTGACTATGTGAAATCATCGAAACAAAGTTGATGTGTTCTCTTTTAGTCATGAAGTATCTCTATGGAAATTTCATTAGGATCCCACTAGTTTTCGTACCTTTTCCAATTTATATTGACAAAAAGGGGGAGAATTATTTTGTAGTTCACACTACATATACATATGGTTTACGGATCATTATGTAAGGGGGAGTGGTTTTCATTGTGAGATGAAGTATTGACTAAGGGGGAGTGATACATATCACCATAGTATTGTTGTTAAAGTTGTGATACAATTGAACTTTGATGCTGTGTAATAATACTATGACACTGTATAACAATGATTGAGAGCAACTGTTTTCTTATTATTATGGCTACGGATCTTCAACAACTACGATGCTGAGTTGAACACATTCAGAATCAATGAAGTACTTGGAAGTGAAGAAGATTTCGAGTAACATTGAAGAACCAAGGAGATCAAGCATTTGGATGAGAAGCTACAAAGTTTATTTATTTTGTAATCCATATGTCACTAGTACAAAAGTGGCCTTTAGACACGCCATAGCTAGTAGCGTGTGCAAATATCACCGTTTAATCACGTTAACTTTTAATTTTTCATTGGGCGTGTTTATAGACCAGTCTATGGCCACGTTAACAAGTTACGGCGTGGCCAACAAAATAGTCACGCCACTTGAGGCGTGGTTAAAAAGTAGGTTTTATTTGACACGCTAGTATGCATGTCCATAGTGTACAATTTATAGACACACCGGTTAACATGCGTGGTTATAAATTGGTTTTATTAGACACGCTAGTATGCGTGTCCATAGTGGGCGTTTTATGGACACACTGGTTTTATTGCGTGGCTAAAAAGTTTGTTTTATTGGACACGCTGGTATGCATGTCCATAGTATGCGTTTTATAGACACGCCGGTTTATATGCGTGGTTAAAAAGTTGGTTTTATTAGACACGCTAGTATGCGTGTCCATAATGGGAGTTTTATAGACATGTCAGTTCTATTTATTACTAGGTACATGAAATGGGCTGTAACTGCGACAGCACAGTGCCTAACTCTGTTGAGGTCCTAACTGACTTTCAAAAAATAAATAAAAAAGCTTCTGCCCAAATTCGAACGCATGGTCTCGAAGGAGGTAGGTAACAAGACGAATCAATCAACCAAGCTGCCCATCTTTAGTTGTTTAAGATTAGTGTTTTGAAAGACTAAGCTATTTCTGATACTCCATAGGGACCAAAGGGTAGTTACAATCTATACGTAAGCTTGATGATGAAGTTGGTAAACAATTAAGGGGTATGTCTTTTATGGGTTTGATATGAGAATGTTGACAACCCGCCAAAAGTAATTAAAACATTGATCTGAGGTAAAAAAGGGTTGATGGTAGATATATTTAGGGTTTTGAGTAGGGTAATTTTCTGGCTTTGGGCACTGGGTGGTTAAATTTTGTTTTTACAAGGTGTTCTGCCAAGTTAACCTGAATGGCTATAGAAATAACCCATCTGATAGACGTGCCTTCTATGGATTTGCAAAAAACCAAATTGTTTTAGGTTACCTAACAATACACCTCTTAATGGTAGAGTTCGAATTGGAGTAAAAGCTAATGAATTAAGTGACTAGATTTAGGCTTTGGAAATAGGGTTTAGCAGAGTAATGACGGTTTGGTGGCTTACCAATTTCACTCATAATGGTGGAACCAAAGAGGCTAGAGGTGAGGCATTAGAATAGGTTTGGTGTGTTGGGGTGGTAAGGTCGAAGATATGTAATTAAGCCATGACTGGGTTAGATAAAATTGATTATGAGAGATAATTTTCAAAGCGTCATGATGGTCGTGAGTACCGTGTATGGGGTATTGAACCTGCGTGCATGGTCTAGAGACATGACTCTTAACCAAACGCCATAAATGGCTATGAAGGGTATTAATTAGGGGTCTAAAAAAGAGGTTATCATAGGATCGGATAGTTTCTACCCAGAAAAGGCAAAGATTAAGAGGAAGGAGAAAATTTTAGAGAATGACCGATATCGGAAATCAAAACATGTCTGATAATTCACAAAACCCTCTTCCTGTCGTTCCACAATCATCGGTAGAGTATGAGCAGGCCAAATCTATTTCTTTCTCATTGTAAGATCAATAATTAGAGAAGTTGAAAAATGATTTGCTAGAGGAGATAAACCGGCGTGCACTGGAGAGGATTCGTCAGAGACATGAAAGGGAAGAGATTGCCTCACAAGAATTGGTTTGTCAGAGGCGTGAGAAGGAAGATCTTGATGCATTGTTTGAGGTCTGGAAAGTAAAGCACTTTGAAAGGGTTGACTGAAAATAGGATGAGAGATCAGCAAAGACAGATAAGCCGAAAGGATTTGGAAGTTCCACTGAGAGTGATTCAGAGGAGTCTAAGAATGGGTTTGAGTACCCAGTTAAAGAGATGAACACCAGTGATGAGGATTCTGATGCTGCTGATGAAAGGAAGAGTGGAGGCTTATCATGACAGGAAACTTCGCACAAGATTTGATGATGAAAGAGCCAATCCGAAAATCTTTGCCAGAACCATGCGTGAAGGAGAGCCAAGTGATGCAGGTGAAGAACTTTTAGGGAATGAGAGTGAAAAAAGTGATAGTGAGGGGAGTTCGTCATCAGATGATAGTCAGGTATCTCCTGTATCATCAGGCAGTGATTATAGTGAACAATATGCAGAAGATGGGAATTGGAGCTACGATGAAGAGGACTTTTAGAAGTCCCTTCTGGGGTACTGAAAGCAGCCAGGTCTTCAGATTTTGGACCAAGTTTGCAGATGATTAACAAGTCTTTGTTAATTTGGCTTTCTAGGTACTTGCTCTTCTCCTTCTTTTTTTGCAGATGATGGCAATGGTGGATTTCTTTTGCTTCTTACTGTCTCGGCAATCGGCTTTGTGATTGGTGTTTTTAGTAATTGTTTGTGGATAGAAAGTGGTGTTTTTTGTTAGGAATGTTGGATTTATTTTGGATTCCTTTTGTTGATAGCAAGTGGTATTAGCAGTGCTTGTGGAATAGGTGATGGTAGGTCTATATGTGGAAAGTTCAGAAATCTTTAAATGAATATAATCAAGTTGTTTGTGTTAGTAATCAAGCTGTTTGTGTTTTTTTTTCTTTTTTCTTGAAATAAAGTGGGAGTAAATTTTGAAATTTTCTTAGTGAATGCTTGAATTAGTGAATCAATAGGGTATAAAATACTGTTTAGGCCCAATTACAAAAAAAAAATCTTTGTGCAAGCCTATTACTATTACTACTAATACTAGCATGACAGAATATTAATTCAACAATCAGTATAGCCAAATCCAAACTCACAATATTCACTCATCCAACATTGCTAAAACCCATCTGCATACAAAACCCCACCCTGATTTAAGAATCATTTTTTTCCCAACAATCCATACATTCATTCTCTAGTTTACAGGACAAATTCAAACTGCTAACTTAAATTTGAACCAAATTCAGTACCATGATGATCATCATTACCAAAAATAGTATAACCCAAAACTAAAAACAAAGGCTAAGATTATATTTACACTAACTAATTCCTTATACAAAAACAAAAAAAAATGTTCCAACCTAATCATTCATCTATTAACAAACACAAACAACTAAATTATATCACCTGGCTTGATTATCGCTTAGTCCCTTGGAGATGGTTGCTCAGATGCAGTCGTTTGAGAAGCAGGGACTGCTGTTGGTGCTTGTGCTGGCTCATCCTATTGCTCTGGTGGTATTGCACTCGCTAGATTTCGCTGACCATTACTTGCCTACACAAAAGCAGCTATTCTGGATGCCGCTCTGCCAACTGAAGGACATACATAATGAAGCAGGTATAGGGCATTCCATGAGCGGGTATTGGCTGAGATGCATGAAGAAGAAGCTCTCTTCTGGAGGCAGCAGGCAAAGTGATAGTATCAAATCCCAATCTTCCCCCTCCATCCACAACATATTTAAGACCAATAAGCACCACCCCCTCGTTAATCACATAACTACCTTCGGTAGGGTGTTCCGCATGCGCAATGTCCTAATGGGTCCGGGTCCGGCATCCGATGCACCACCAACACCCCCGTCAACAAACTTATCGTTAACACCATCACCAGGATCAGATTCTATATCAGACAAGATTTCTTCATAGTTCTCGGTAGCCATTGGTTCTTCTTCAACTGCACCACTCCCTCCGTAACCACTACTTTCACCATGTTCATTTATAAAATTTTAAATGGAGGATCTTCTCTCCCCTTAGGAGGCATTTGCTGAATCCGGGAAGTGGATGATGCAGTACCCTGATTCTCGGAGATATTATTAACCAATTGGCTGTAATTATCATTCCTCACTGGTGCATCAGAGAGATTGCTCTCTATTGCTCTTGGAGGAATATCCATTTGGTGTTGAATGTTTCTCTGATGAATTTTGATTGCAAGGGGTTGACGATTAATTTTTCTCAAAATTTCAGGATGAATTTTGTCTCCCTCTTTGTCTCAATTTTGAAATGGTATTTCTGGTTTGGACTCTAATAGAAGCATTAGGGATAATGATAATGAAGAAAAGAAACATCATTTTAAGCCTTAATTGGTTCAATTCCCAATGCATTCTCACCTTTTCGGTGAGAAAAACTACCCCTCCCTCCGTTTCGATTCTCCGTAAATCAAATTATATCTCTCGTGACTTGTCTAATCGACTTTTCTATTTTGAAAGTCGTCTGTGTTGCGACAAGTGGAGGACATTCAGAGATCATTTACACACGTTCCATTCATACTAGTTAACATGAATAATTTAGTTTAGTGTTACATGAACATGAATAATTTAGTAAACATCTTATTGATACTACTTAAGCTAACATATTCACTGGAAAAATTAATATTTATCTCTCTCTTATCTTGGTTATACTGCTTGTCCCTTCACATGGAAAAATAGAAGAACTACTTACAAAGGAGAGGAAGTCGGTAATGACGACAGTGTAGGGTGCACAAATTGTCTTTATATAAATGACATTAGTAGAACACAAATTATCTTTATTTATATATAAAAAAATGCTACCATGTTTATGAAATCTAAGATGTTTCCTTCAAGAAAAATATAACAACGATCCTTCTTGGTATACTCACGTACCCAGACATTTTACTCTGGCTATGTCTGCCATGCATATAAAGAAACTTATGGCTACCATATTAAAAAAATAAAAATAAACAACATAGTTGTGTCTTCCACATTTGCAGCAGCAGAAGTAGCATAAACTTGGGAGAGCTGGATCACGTCATTTGTTGACTTTCCTTACAGTTCTACCCTTAATGTCGGTCCGATAGTAATCATCCCTGGATTTCCTTTGCAGGTCAAGTCTATCTACATGTGGCAAGTGATACTCATCCCGACAAATAACTGCCGTACTGAATTCCTCGTCGACATCATCACCAGCATCTTTCCAGTTTTGGGTAGGTACACCTAACACAATAGACTTTTTTCTATTTTCCTAGTATGTCACATAAAATACCTGCTTAGCTTGGGAGGCTACAATGAAAGGATCATTCTGGAGTCCCAACTTATCAAGCTCAACAAAAATGTAGGTCTTTTGAGACCCCTGCTAATTTGGTAACCCATTTACACTTGAAAAGTTGCACTTTCAACGAATGATATGTCAGCACCCATATCTCTTGTAAAACACCATAATAATCCGCCTGATTAAGGGTAATCCCCTCTTTTTTAATGTGCGTGTCAGTTGCCTCTACGTAAACCCCGCTATTCTGGTACACAGAACCATCACTATATTTTTTGCGAAACAGGTATCCATTGATGTGATATGCTTCGTATGTCGCTACTTGTGCATTCGGTGGGATTGATAGCCACCTTAAGTCCTGATTGAAGTTTTCCATAGAGTCTGCCCACTCACTCTCAACCTGAAATACATTATAAGGATTAACCTTCGTCTCAACGCAAAAGTTACATAGCAAGAGTGATTTTTTTTTGCAAACTCTTACAACTTTTTGTAACCATTTGGCGAACTCTTCATTATGTTTTTGATATAGCTTTGTATCCTTCATACCAACATATTTATCTTTCAAAAATTTCTGGTGTCGTCTGGACAGTACAATGATTAATGTTATTAGTTTTACAGAAATTCAGACACATAATCAAAAACTAAATAAAATATGACGTTATTTGGTTAGATCTAGTTATACTTACTCAATGTAAGGATAAACTTCAGGCGAATTCCATAATACATAGAAATGCGCTTTATCCAACAGATCCTTATCAACAAGAGGAAACTTAGCACCTGACATTGGTTTTCCCATGAAAGAATAAGAATCTTTGCCAGTGTCAGATGTGTTGACTTTGTCTTGTGGAATTCCGACTGTATCATTCATGCTTTGTTGGTGCTCACTGATCATCTCAATTGTCTCTTCCGCAAATTCACTTCAGCAATGCTTCCTCCGGGTCTGTTTCACACATGCCCTTTAATGACCTTCATGCACCTTTCGAACGGATACATCCATCGAAAGAATACAGGACCATAAATTTGCACTTCCCTGGTAAGATGCACAGTTAAATGAACCATGATGTCGAAAAAGGATGGAGGAAAGTATTTCTCGAGCAAGCACAACGTCACAACGAGTTCCGACTGCAATTTTTATAGCTCTGCCACCTTGATTTCTTTACTAGATATTGCCCTGAAAAAGAAACAAAACCTGATAATAGCATATCTTGTTGGCTGCTGCATAATTGATTTAATCGCAAATGGCAAAAACTGTTGCAGTAGCATGTGATAATCATGCGATTTTAGTCCGATAAGCTTTCGATCTTTTCGATTCACCAGGGTTGAAATGTTTGAACAATACCCTTGTGGAACCTTTATCTCGGATAATGTTGCAAAAAACTTGTCATTTTCCTCCGGGCTTAATGAGTGACATGCTGCCGGTAGTATATATCCCCTTTGCCATTTTCCTTAGGTTGCAACTTGTCTCTAAAACCCATGTTCTTCAGGTCCATTCGAGCATCCAAGTGATCTTTCGACTTTAATTCATTGTTCAACAATGTTCCAACGATACTCTCGCATACATTCTTTTCAACGTGCATGAAATCTATGCAATGGTGGACAACATGATACCGCAAGTAGGGGAGGAGCCTGAACCATATATTGAGCTTTTTCCAGTAGGGCCTGTCGGTCTCCTTCTCCTTCCCTTTTTTTGGGTCGATGATTTTTTCGATTCTCTTTATCTTTCCACCTCTTCCAGGGTTATACTGCACGAATTCCACCACAATGTTCTTCCATCCCTTTCCCTATTCATTCTTTATAGACTTTACCTTATTGTATATTTGGGACGGGGTCATAAGTTCCGGAGCCTTTTCAGTTTCATCTTTTCCGTTGAACCCCTTCTGAAGTCTGAATGGATGATTGTATGGTAGGTATCTTCTATGCCCGGTATAAACCTTTTTTTTTACAATTTTTTAGCCTGACATAATAAGTATTTCTCCCACACACCTTACAGGCGTCTCGTCCCTGGTAGGGGCAACCAAACAGTGTACCGAGAGCAGGGTAATCATTTATTGTCCATAAAACAACCGCACATAGAGTAAACATCTCATGTTTCAGCGCATCAAAATATTCGACTCCCTCAAACAATTCCTTGAGATCCTCAACAAACGGTTGTAACATAACATCAATGTCCTTACAAGGCCCCCCATCGATAATTAATGATAGCATGGTGAACTTTCTCTTCATACAGAACCATGGAGGAAGGTTGTAAATCACTGTCAGAATTGGCCACACACTGTGCAATTTTTGCATGCCTTTGTTTAGGTCAACCCCGTCAGCCGAAATACCTAGCCACATATTTCGAGGATCATCATGAATTACGGGATATCTTTCATCTATATTTTTCCATGCCGGTGAGTCCGCCGGATGCCGTAAAATACCCTTGTCTTTCTTTGTCGTGGTGTCGTGCCACAATAAATATTCGACAATTCTCTTTGATTGAAACAGCCGTTTCAGTCTTGGGATAATTGGGAAATACCACAAGAATTTTGCCAGAATTTTTTCATGCACCTCTTGGGTGGTGTCGTCAACTTTCCATCTTGATTCCCCACAGGTGGGACACTTGATGTGATCCTTGTAATTCTTCCTATAGAGAATGCAGTCATTGATGCATACATATCTTTACGTAACCTGAACCCAAATCTCTCATCACCTTCTTAGCTTCATATGTACTTTTCATCATCTCATTTCCTGGAGGGAGCATGGATTTTAACAGTGGTAGAAGTTCATTAAATAACTTGTCGGAAGCTCCGTGCTTGCTCTTCAAGTTAAACAGGTCACACATTGCAGATATCTTTGTAAAATCGGCACATCCTTCATATAGGGGTTTCCCAGCATCTTTGAGTAGCCGTTGCATCTTCTCAGAATCCTTTGAAAAGTTGTCTCCTAATAAATCACTAACCATTTATATAGTCTCTACAGCGTGTGTTGGTTCATCAGTGTGCGGACCATCGCTCCCATTATCATCCAGAAGTGTCCAGCTTAATGACTCATCTCCTTCCCCGTGCTTAGTCCATACGGTATAATTTTGAATGAATCCAGAAGTACATAAATGAAACCTAACGTTACTTTCCTTGTGCACGTAGAGGTTTAAACATTTCACACATGGACATGGAAACCTAACTTTGTCGTCGTCGCGTGGTTCCAGTTTCCCATTCGCAATATCCTGTTGGTATGTATGCGTAGCAAACTTTATAAATGCTTTGACTCCGTCTTGATAACACGGTTTGGTTCAATCGGTATACAACCAAGGTTTATCCATTACTCTAGGATCCATTATAAATTCTCAGATACCTGGACGGAGAAAAAACTTGTCAACATCTTGTGAAAATGTTATTGTGGTCCGAATAAAACTACGAATTATCATTGCAAAGAGTAATACGTACATAAAGAGTAATTACAAATCACAATCTGAGTTCAGTTATCATATATGAATCATACAAATAATCATAGGTTAGCTACTTACATACAGTCGCATGTGAAGACAATATTTACCCTACTATGACCATTAGAGTTACAATCTCAGTTAACAAAGAAGTACTGAAAAGAAATACTTACACGGTCGATCCGATTATTCCGGAACTTGAAGCAAAACTGACATGGGAATATATGGTTTATCCAGGAGATGAATTAGATGATCAAAGTAAACCACTTGTTTTGTTTTCTAGGGGAGGTTAGAAGATTTAAGAGTAGAAACATGAAATGATTTAAGACTGGAGAGATGAACACAGAGGGTAAAGATTTATTATCATAAATGGGTAATGTAATGTAAATAGAAATTTGGCAATATTTTTACTAATAATATTTAAGTGTATCTCGTAAATAATTTGGTAAAATAGGAAGGTAAATATCCTTTAATTTGCATGCTGCACGTTCTATGTTAAGAATTTTCCCAGTCAAATCTTGTTATCCTGCTGCATAATTTTCTGCTTTGACGGCTCTAAAAGACCGGAGTTGGATGCCATTAATATTCATTCCATCCTGAAGTTTTTTTATTCGTACCCGAATTCAGAAAATAAGTCAAAATTATAGCTAAAAAGCGGAGTACATTTTGCTGCAGTTGTTATAACGGTACTAAAGTAAAAAACTAACTTTGTAAAAAAAGTGGAGTACGTGTTGGTGCAGTTGAAAAATAAAATCGTAAGAATTGGAAGAAGCTATGGCCCCAATTAGAATTAAGTGAACAAAAACCCATTACTCTATTTGTGTGTTCTGTCCAATTAGAATTAATATCTAAAACCAAAGCTTGATTCATCCAATGAACATAATAGGTTTGATCATGGATGGATTTTATTAAAGTCTCACAGTCTGATTCAAAGATAACATGATTAAAGTTCTTTGAGGGTGCTAGAGTAACAGCTGCCAGCATAGCCTTATATTCCAGCTCCTCAGCTTCAACTCCTACCTTCATTCCTCCACTGAAGCATTGTCATTGCATCCCAATGCAGCTACCTGCACAATTCCTCACCATTAGCCCTATTCCTCATTATCAGGAGGTTTCCATCTTAGCACCTGCACAACCCCATTAGTAGAAGAAACAAGATTAGTTCCAGGAGACACAAGTTTATTAATGCCATCTATTGACATTGTCTATTTGGAGTTATGTTCTGAATAATCTTTGAACATCTATCCTTACAAATAGTCCAAACTGAAACCATTAGCAATTTATTAATTTCATGTTTAGTAATTCCTGCACCAAAGGTAATATTATTTCCTACAGAAAACCAAGAGAGAAACCAGCTCCTAAATGAACCATGTTGTACCATAATATTACTAACATTGATATTTAAAACCAACCAAATAGATCTAGCATAACCACATTCAAGGAATATGTGATTACTGGATTCTACAGGATGATTACATAAACTGCAATGCAATTCAATATCAATTTTATATCTAGCTAGTTTATCTCTTGTTGGGACTATATCTTTTAAGCACTTCCAAACAAATAATTTAACTTCCACAAAGCTTTCCGTACCTATGGAGAAACAGAATTAGTACCTACAGAAGTATTAGATGGACTAGACAACACATTATAGACACTCTTAACAGAGAATTGGCCTTTCCTATCTGGAAGCCAAATAAGAGTATGAAGTCTGATTCACCCACCATTTAGTGCGTAGTACTCCGTAACTTTGAATACTATGAAGTGAACGTTTTCATCAAACGTGAATGCTTCCTCCTTTTCCTCTAAGTAGCGCGCTTTCACGGCTTCATGCTACGAAAAAAAAAAAAAAAAAAAAAACACACAAACTTATTTGGTTACATATAAATTGAAAAAAGTGGATTGTGTCGAATAAACCATAAAGATACGTACAAGTTGTTGTGTGGACAAGCTAAGGTGGCTTGCGTGCGAGATCTGGTGTGTGATTATAAAAAACTCAACTACCGCATCTAGGACGATTTCGTGCCTATCCTTGATTTGTTGAACACTTCTTCTTTCCGGGTTGCCATAATCTTGGCTAAATTTGTTATGTATCTTCGCCCAAAAGGTATCGAACGAGGAGCGATATAGAACTAGACTTTAGGCGTACCATGCTTTGGTGATTTACAAATCTTCGGCGGAGTCAAACGATGCCATTTGTTGTATGTGGAGGTAGGGAATGAGTAGGTTCTCTAATAGTCTACAAGTGGAGTGCATGTGCGTTGCAGGTCGAACACCGAGTTTCAAATACGCCTTCTTCCGTGTTAAACCAATTGTTTAGCATGATAGAACACCGTTGCGAAGTGAAGAAAAATAAAATCGAGAAAATACAGTTACAGATTCTCCTTTCCGGCTCTATAACAATGCCGGCCTAATCTACAATGCAACTTTTACTCCTTACAGCAACAAAAGCTAATTCCTAAATCCATAAAAAACCACTACTAACAAAAATTAACTCAACCTAAACCAAATTCCACAATTTCCGTCACAAAATTCACACAAAACATCAATTGTTTCAACCAATTAATACTGTCTAACAAAAATCAATAAGGAAACGTGATCATCCATGTGAACCCAAACCCAAAATTACAATCTTATTATTAGAATTTATCAGAGAATGCTCTAGATGAACTCTCTCTAAATTGGTTTATGATCATAAAAAAATGAAAGACCTGAACAAAACAAAAGAAACCCTAACAATATCGATGTGCTTCAACAATTTCCATCACAGATAAGATATAGAATCACAGCCAAGATCATGAAAAACTCCTAAAATTGACAGAACCCTAGGTTTACAGAATATAGTAGAAAATGATTTTAGTTTTAGGAACTATATATACCATAAACCCTAGCGATTGTAATTTCAAATTAAGAAAAACCCATCCCCCATTCATGAAATTAAACAAGTAAGTTCGAATTTAAACTGATAAGAGAAGGAAAGGATTTTTTTCTTCTATTTCCTAACCCAGGTTTCTCTATTTCTCCTCTTCCAGTCTTTCTCCTGCCCAAGTAAGAGAAGGAAATAACTATTTTTTTCTTTTTTCTCTAGTTATTAAAGCTACTTTAATTAACCAAGATGCCATTTTACCTAGGTTTATCACGTCATTATGACTTAGTGGGATAGAATAGATGCCATTTAGACTAGGGTACGTGTTCAATTAAAGCTTTTTCTTGGGTATAGGCGTGACCCTCTAAGAATTTATAGTTTATTCTTCATAAGAGTAGTTTATAAGGGGATTAACAGGGAAACCAAAGGGTCAAAGAGCAAATAATTTCAGAGAGAAATTTGTAGAGGGAGATTACTGTTTACTGAATTTTTCTAAATCAAATCAATCAAAATGGCTGGTGATGATGATCAAACAGACAAAAGGGTAAAGCCCCCATGGTTAAAAAGCAACTATTGAAAGAGTTAGAAGAGAAAGAAAGACGAGAAAGGTTGTCAGCCACTATGCAGATGATTGGGCAGATGACCAAGGATGATCTAGAGAAAGTACAAAAGAGAGTAAGTGACTTGTTGAATGATATTGAACTCGGCCCTCTCTGGGAAGATATGCATGCTGCAATGAATGAAAACAAAGCAGAAGAGAAACCAGTATAGAAATAGGTACAGCTTTTGCCAAAGAAACGTCATCTTGATCTTTTCATAGATGAAGCAGAGGAGGAAAAGTTCTGGGTAGTACAGGATAAAAGGATGAGGTTAGCTGAAATGGCTGAGATTAATGCAGCAATGAAGAAAGAATATGGGCCAATCCACAGTGATGCAACTGCTTCCGAAGATGAAGAGCCTACTGTTGTTGTTGGGTAAGAAAGTGATACCCACTCTAGATTCACTGGAAAGGGAGATTGCAGAGGACGAAACTGAAGAAGAACTAAAAGAGAGAAATCTGGAATTTCGCGAATATAAGAGAATTGGGATTAATGATGAATTGTTGGCCCAAAAGACTGATTCCGAAGCGGAAGATGCAGATGAAGACGAGGAGGAAGAGGGGTCTGATGAGGAGGAAGAGGAATCTGATGATTCCGATTCCGAGTGATGTGTATGCCAATGAGTAAGCCTTATCGACATTTGAATTCTTTTGTAGAGAGATGGTGGATTTTTGGTAAGTGCTCGAATGGAAATGATGATATAATGTTAAAAAATGGTTAAGAAATAGCTATTATCAAAGTACAGAGAAGAATTCAAATGGAGAGGGGGTCTAATGCAAATGGTAAGTCACTGAATCATGTTTTCATTTTTTGTTCTAGCAATGAAGACTGAAAATGCAGGGGAATGTTATGTTTATTTTGCTTCCTTCCTTTTCTTTTTTTTTTTTTTTTTTTTTTTTTTGTTTTGGTATTTGGTATTTGGATTTTTTGTGGGTAAGATGGTGAAATACTTGTAGATGGCAGACCAATTTTTCCTTAATGTTTTGGGTATGTTTTAGTTTATGAACATGTAAGTGGAAATGAAATGATAGTGTTGCTGCTAAATGTTGCTTAACACTGAATGAATAGAAGGGTTGTATCTTTTTTAAATGCAATATGATGAAGTCAGCTTATTTATATTGTCCAACGATTGTGTGTCGATAATGTTGGTAATGCAGGATGTATTCTAGAAACTAAAACTGCAATCAAAGAACTGGAACATGTACAAGACTAAAATGTCTTGAAAACAAATGCATACTGAAAACAAGTCACTTTATTATTTCTTAATAGTTGCCCTGCAATGCTCTGGGTTCGCATAAGGTACAACATGTTTGAAATTGCATCTTCGATTCTCTATCCAATCTAATTCACTTGATGGAGAGGCATATACACACCTAGTCTTAATCTACAATCTGGCAAAGGGACAAATTATGAACATCCATATATGTTTGATATTTATATCTTCTGTCAAATACATGACTAACAAAAATTGGCTTGCGTTGGTTGCGTCGTATTCGACTTGCACATAATTGAAATAAACACTACTTGGTGGAGCCTTATGCACACCTAATTTAATTCTACAATCTGATAGTGAATACAAATTACAAAGACTCCTGAGATGCTGCTTTTCAAAACAGAATACAAGCTTTATTCACCAATGCTGACATCCTACAACCAAATACTATGTCTGAGTTTAAGATCATCTGTCAACTGACATATAAAATTACTTGGTGGAGGCATAAAGCATGCAATTGAGATGTTCGTAATCACCAAAACATTCTCAAAACAGGATACAATTCACAACAACATAATAAACCTAAAATCTGAAAGATAGAGATGTTCATAATCACCATCAGAAATTTTACCATTCAAAATCAGTAGTGTGTAACCTCCAATTTGTAAAATCATTAAACCCCAAAATCAATGAATAAGAAATACCTTAGATGAATATGACCAAAATTTGCATTTCCAAAATTATGAATCACTATCAATACTTCTATGAGAGATCGATTAAACTGAATTCTAGGCCTGAATCGATCTTTCACAGAAGAATCGATTGATTCATTGTTGCTGATGAAGTTTTCTGCAGATGAATCTCCAAGAAACCCCAAATGAATGAGTAATACCTTAGATGAAGATGAATCAGTGTCAATACTTCTATGAGAGATCGATTAAACTTAAATCTATCCTTAAATCGATGTTTCACAGAAGAGTTGATTGATTTATTCATTATTGTCGATGAAGTTTTCTGCGGCTCAAATGAATGGAATTAGATGAAATGATAATGATTTA
This sequence comes from Papaver atlanticum, assembly GCA_023531105.1. Lineage (NCBI taxonomy): Eukaryota > Viridiplantae > Streptophyta > Magnoliopsida > Ranunculales > Papaveraceae > Papaver > Papaver atlanticum. The sequence continues at coordinate 2,335,688 of JAJJMB010017545.1, read as the reverse complement.
TGACTCAGGCGCTGTTCCGGACATAATATTGGTAGATTTTTGTAGTTCCACTTATAGACCGGATTAGTTGTTGGTCAGGGACTAGGGTATTGAGATATGGCATGATGCATGAGCCAAACCATGCTGCAGTTCAAGATATGGCACATCTGTTAACTAATTAATCAATTATGCTGATTAATCAATTCAAGATATTGCCATACACCAGCGTCACATAATGCCTGCCAACAGGTGTTGTCTCTTCCGGATCTGCAAACGTGTAAACCCTTGTAAACCGTGCATGATCAACAAGTGCTGGTGTCTCTGAATTTTGCAAAAAATCAATTAAGATTATAGTAATAATGTAGTTGAAAAAAATGCGTCTGAAATTGAATAGGCGTGCTTTGCCAAGGGAGAAGACGTTTAACTATGTCTGACTCAGTTTCATTATCAACTAAAGCTACAAATTTCACTGAGATATTCTAAAAAAAAAAAAAGATGCACTGCAACACATCAACAATCACAAATACAGAAAGAGATGTTCATAATCATCATGATAAATTGCATCATAGAGGTGTTTTCTTCTTAAGTTCTCCTTAGGTTGAATGGTAACGACTTGCTAGACTGAGTTATAGTGTGAATAGACTATTTTGTTTAATAAGGGAGGTAATATTTTATTTTTAACAAGTGTACTATCTCATTGACATGAATGCTTAACGTGTTAGGATATTTAGAGATTTCTTTAGGGTTTCAACAAGATTATAAGCATCTAATTAGAACTGACAATCAATCTAATCCTACAATCCTAATACAATATTTTTCTGTTGTGTCTCGCAAAATCCGCAAAATCACACTTTCCATATATCACCTTGATTTTCGTTTGTTATATTCATGGTAAACATAACCCACACACTATATTTAGATTGCATACCAGATATTTATAGGAAAAAAACACAATATATTTAGCTAGAATTGGATCCTAGACATAAGAAATTAGATACCTCATTCATAAGTAAAAGAAAGAAGGAATTGAGAGGATGAGTTCTAATGAGAAATCTGTTGTTCCTTCCAATGGTCTTGTTAATAATGATCCTCCTCCTCCAAAGGGCTTTGCTTCATGGGATGACTTTGTGGAAAGCATTGGTGACATACTAGAAGAGTATGTCGATGAAGAATGGGAATTAGTTCATAATATGAATCTTGGGATTATTCCTGCAAGTAGGCATGTTGAAAATGATCCTCCTCCTAAGGGTTTTGCTTCTTGGGATGCATTTGAGAAAATCTATGGTGACCATTTGGATAATGATTTCAATGAATAAGAACCTGGGAAGCCACCAAGACAAGCAAATTTATGGCTGAGCACTCGTCGACATTGACTATACTCAATTTTCGTTATAGCCGGAAAATGGTTTTTTATATTATTTTTAGTATGCTAATTTTATTAATGTGTAAGCAAAATTATGTAGCAGTCAAAGGCCTACTGTTCAATTGTGCTTTCAATTCTGATTTTTTTTTTTTGGTTAAGTTTGTCAGATTTGGCATTGCAATTTATGAAAAATTTGGCTATATTTTTCATCTCTGATACACAGACTCAATATACAGTCCCTCTCATATTCATGATCCTATCACTTTAACAGGAAAGCCACAACAAAATCATAGTTAACCCTAACTCTTCAGGAAAGCGTACTGGCGAGGTCAGGTAAAGTCCGGGAGATCGAGTATGCGTACCTATACGCGTACTGGGTTCAACTGAAGTTTGGATGTGTGACAGTATGCGTACCCGTTTGCATACTGGCGAACACAGTCCATGTCCGGCTTCTTAGGTATGCGTACCCATTTGCATACTTGAGTGGGTTATGTTCTAGAACCGGTTGTGCCATGAACTAATCTAGAATACATGGCACAGTTTGGATAACTTTGCATATGTAAAGAGTGGTCGGAATTTGTCCTTGGCAAAGATAAATCCATGGCTGTGGTTGCCCAGACCAAACCCTTTTTCTGCACGCGTGCCTTGGCTTTTAAGGAGAGGAATGAGTAACCGTGGGTACTCGATCGTTTTTTTCATTCCCATTCAATATCCCCCATTCAATATCCCATTCCAAACCCAAATCCTAACTCTGCAATATTGAGCAATTGAGAGTAATCAAAATCAAAATAAAAAATTAGAATCAATAAGAAGCATGTTTTATACGCCTGTTGTGTTCCATGTAATCTAACTGCGTACCCGCTTAAAATGTTAGGGCCCATCAGGCCCGAGTTGTTTTGTATTCCCTTCTCGCAGAGAGAAACTATTTAGGTCTTGAACACAGTTTTCTTTTCTCTGTTTAGGGGAATGGTGACGTAAGGGATTAGGTTTGCTGATAATGTTGTTGAAGGTAATAATATCATTTATACTTTTAGCTTTGAACCCGTGTTTCTTAAAAAAAAACAATAATTAGTTAAAGAATTTAAATTTGTTTATTGGATTTACTTCTTTTTTTCTTCTGAGTTTTCTTCATTTTCTCCCAAATAAGAAGAACCGTTTTCGATCGAAATCATCGAAACCTCTTTTGCTCATATCCATTCTTATCGACTTTGGTCTTATCTCACAAAAATCAACATTTGGTCAAGGAATTTCATCGATTTTCTAAAATTCACGGGGTAAAATCATAAAAGCCGAACAGGTTCGGATCTTCAAATTTGTTTTGATTTCTTGGAGTTTATTTTATTTATTTTTTTGCTATCGTTAAGAATTTGAGGAGTACATTGTTAATTAAGGGCCAACTTGGTGTTTATGCCTTTATGGGGTAGTTTTCAAATGCAGATTTACACAGCAATAGATTTACCATCGATGTCATTTTTGGAGAGATACAATTATCTAGGGTTTAATTAGCAGTTTATGATTTCATGATCGGAGCAGCATTTTAGTTTCATTTCTTTTATTGCTTGAATTCAATCATGCATGTCTTTTAATATCAAGTTTCAGTAGTTTGTTCTTCAAACTCTTTTCTTTCAATATATTGCTCCTGTTTCTAAGTTCTTACTGATTTGGATGCAATCCAAACCATTTCAGAATGGTTCAAGAAGGAACAAAATTTCTTCGCTCCATTGGACATCACTTTGCACCGATAAGTCCTATCATGTCCCCTTTGTAAGTTTTGGTCGCCCAATTTACTTCTTTTCAATACATGATGTCCACCGAATTTAGTTGCTTCATTTTGTAATTTTCCAGTTTGCTCCCTCATTTCCCGTTTAGTGTTACAGCCTTACGGGGTTGTTAATGGAGTTCTATAAGCAGTATGGTTGTTTTTATGTAAGCAGTTGAAACCGATGCAGTTGATTCAGTGCAAAGATGGGAAACAAGGATATATAGTAAATCGCTCTTTATCCCTTCACCATCCAATTAGAATTTGTTAACCAGTTTTGCCGGAAAATCCATTGTTTCCATCCTACTTCCATGCTAACAATTAACCTTCACGGTTTAGTTACTTTAGTATTTTGTTTGTATGATGTTACATCTGCATTTCCTATTTTGTGCAAGGTCTGGAAGACTTTTTACAGTGTTTATTTGTATTTCGGGGAAATAACATTATTCATCTTACTTGATTGCATTGTTAACCAAACTGTGGTACTCATTTGTGATTCGATACATCGTCTTGATCCTTGCTTTATGATTTGCAGCTCATCTTAGGGTCAACCAGCCATGGTTTTTGTCCTTTTGTTGCTTCTTCGGAGGTTATATCGCGCCGCTCAGTCATGTAATTGTGCTTTAAGTTTTATACTCTCTTTCGCACCAAACTCAGTTGGCTTATTTTTGTTATTTTCTCATTTGCTCGCTAAAATTGTGGGTTCTATCCTCTCCCAGATATAGTCATTCCTCTTCATATAATTGATTATTGGCTCGGGCAGCTTTCAATGTCCGTGTCACTAATTTACACTTAGCTTACATTTTCCTTTAGGTATTTCCTCCCGACTATCTCTGTTCTTATTTTTAGCTCGATTTGTTAATGTATCACTCAATTTAATTTTAGATCATTGAGTATAGGAGATAAAAAAAAAATTTTACGCAGTTAGTATACATGTTATTAAATATTATATGCCAACTCATAATTTTTACCCTTAGTGGCTTACGATGGCATCACATCTCCCGTAGTGATTTTAAATATATAAAAAAATCATAGGGTTTTTAGGATGACCAAGTTTATTAATCAGCTGCGGTTCTTTTGAAACCGTACCAACTGTATATTACTTTTATTTGTTGATTACACCATTTGTTCTGCTGCACGTGCATCCACAGATTAGTGCAGAAATCTGCATCTTTCAGTTTTACATGATATACTTATTTTGTTCTTTTAGGTTTTGACCTGTTAAAATGGCACCAACACCGTTTTAAGATCTTATGTCTCCGAGTATCTTTCTTTCACTACGATATATACCTGTATATATATATTGTAGGTCAGTGTCATACTACGTTAGGGCTACATCAAGGATGGCATTATGTTACCGAGGATTTGCAAGTATACTGTGTGTTTCACTAGCAAAGGCCAAAGGTCTCTTTGGAATGAATGAGAATCTTTACATCGTTATAGAAGGACCATGGTGAACAAATTAACAAAGAATGGTGCAAAAACACTTAAGCTGTCAACCCAATTTGGCAATGCACGTTAAATGAAATAGGTTGAGGTCCCATCAGAAGATGGCACCAATCCAACATGTTTGAAACTATTCCAAAAAGCGTAAAGCTCAGTTAAACCATTTACATATTCTGGTGGTTTTATGTAACTCTTGGACGGGGTAACGATTTTATGGCCCTGTTTTGTTTAGTTTTTGAGTAACACAAACTTTAATTTACTTTTGGTGGTTTAGCAGGTGTTTCCTGAACTTCTCAACAAACACGACGAAAGCATTCCATCTTGGGAATGGACGCATTGGTGAATGGAAATTCTTTGGTTGTGTTTACCTAAGTTTGTCAATGAATTCAATGGCACAACTCCTTGCTTTATAGAGTTGATCATTTACCTAAGTTTATCAATGAATTCAATCGCACAACTCATAGCTTTATAGAGTTGATCATTTGTCCATGCAAAATGTATCTGTCAGTTCTTGAATCCGCAGTAAAGTGACTCCTACAACAGTTGTTAAGTTCCTTTCCTTATATGCCTTATTTTATTTGTACATACATGCTGCAACAAGCATTGTATATGTACCCTAATGGTAATGGTAATTTTTTTTGTAGTGAGCCCAGCATCATTGTTCCTTTACAACTTTGTTTGAAGTACACTGGATATCACTTCTTATAATAAATTTAAGAAAAACATACAATTCCTCCCCACCTGATAACAAAATGAGATAAAAAAATGTAGTGCTCTCTAAAAGAAGGGTGAGTGAAAGTCAAACCCTACAATCGAATAGCTCATACCGTAGTGTCATTTTGGAAAATGCATTACCGTGAAGATATAATGCCCGTGCCGTAAGCCCTAGTACATTTATATAATAAGGAAAGCAATATTTTGCAAACCGTGGCTATAATGTTCATGAATTGATTCGAGTGAATCAAATCGATTTTTCTTCAATTGTGTCTTGTATACTTCTATGAGAATATAAACAATTGAACAACTCTATAACTAGTTTCATTTGAGTCATTTGAACTAGTTATGGTTAATATGAATAAGGTTGATATGAAAGTGTTCATATGGTTAACTTCGGTTAACTATTGTTGAGCCAACTTGGTGTACACGTTTAGATACGGTTACCCATATCTAAATGAAGGTACAGTTCATTTGTGTGTCACAAGCTAAGTTCGATCTAACGGTTGAAAGATATTATCTTGAATCTAATCAGGAGTTCATCTAACGGTGAATATTGATTGCTTTGTTCCAAAGATATCAAACCCTGATTTGGAGACTATATAAGGGAGAACTCTAGCAACTGGGAAACCTAATCCCCACACCTACTGTGTGATACTAGTTGCGACTAGAGTCGATTCTCCTTTAACCCAGGTTTTTCCTAAAACTCTCATAGGTTAACGAATTAAAGACTTCATTGGGATTGTGAAGCCAGACCCAACTAATTTCTTTGTAGTTGCGTGTTCTGATCTTACTTTATACTATCGTGATTGAGTACTATATTCTTTAAGATTTGCTCGAGATTTATCTCCGATAGGTAAGATAAAAAGAAGTCACAAACATCTTCGTCTCATCGTGTGTGATTCCACAATATCCTGTTCGCTTCCATACGATTAAGATTATTGTGAGGTGATTGATAATACTTGGCTGTTCTTCGGGAATATAAGTCCGGTTTATCAATTGGTTCCTGTATACCTTGATTTATCATAAGACGGAATAAAACTCATATGTATTTCTATGGGAGACAAATTTATCTATTTCAATAGACTTTTCTGTGTGAGACAAATTTGTTTATCAAGTCTTCGACTTTGGGTCGTAGCAACTCTTAGTTGTGGGTGAGATCATCTAAGGAAATCAAGTGCCTAGAATCCTGCTGAGGTTCAGAGACGTAAGGAGCCCAACTGTACCTTGATCAGTGTGAGATTGGTTAGGGCTCAACTGCATTCCAGTCCGAAGTTAACTTGTAGTAGGCTAGTGTCTGTAGATGCTTAATACAATGTGGTGTTCAAAGCTGGACTAGGTCTCGGGGTTTTTCTGCATTTGCGGTTTCCTCGTTAACAAAATTCTGGTGTTTGTGTTATTTATTTTCCACATTATATTTTCAATATAATTGAAATATCACAGGTTGTGCGTAATTTCAATCAGTTCTTGAATCCAGCCTTTGGGTTGTTGATTGAATTGATTAACACTTGGATATTGGTTTTTGATGCCGTCCAAGTTGTTTCTTATATTAATCAGGCTCACGGATTTCAATCTGTTTGATTTGCTGATTACATTAAGAAACATAGATACAAATTCTTGGACATAATTTTCTAAAGATTGAGTCTGACTGTCTATTTGATTCTCTTGAAAGTATATTGGAATTAGTCCATACAAATTGCTGAAACAAAATATTGGGTGTGGTTGTTATACCCCTGCTTTTTCAATTGGTATCAGAGCAGGCAAACACGTCTAAGACCTCATAAGTCTGTGTTTGTAGCGATCTGTCTATGGATAATAATATCTCTGACAACGCATCATCAGGTCAGAAACTTTATGATTTGGTTCAAAGCCTTGTTTCTCCTGAGAAATCTCTCATGTCTTCTCCATCGTCTAAAACTGTGTATAATTGGGAAGCACGCCTAGATGAAAAGTTGGATGATCTTTCTGATGAAAGTGGTTCAGATTAGGGACAAGACATTGATGAGGAAGTCTCACAGTACATCAAGCTTTTCGATCATCTTCTAAAGAAAAAGAAGTCAACATCATATTTGGATGAGTTTATGACTCCTCTCTGTCTAGAAAACAGGAAAATGAGAAAACTCTTTAAGGGATACGATTGTGGTTATAATATCTTACAATCTCTTATTAAAGATCGTGAGGAAGATGTACGTTCAAAAAAAATATATGAATGTGAAAATCTTCGTCGAAATCTCTTTGTGTTGAAAGAAAGACTTGCAGAAACCGAAGCAAGTTATGACTCTCAACAAAAATGTTTCAATGACATAGAGAAGGTTTTTCTCACCCGAGAAAAATAATTGGAGGGTGATCTTACTGCTGCTCCCGAGAAGGTTAAATCACTAGAAGAGAATCTGAAAAGATTCAATACTAACTCTACAAAATTATCTTCTATACTAGTAGCATGTAAAGAACATCGTGATACACGTGGTCTGGGCTATAAAGGTATAGACGCTCCAAGTTCTGGTAAGATCAATTTTGTTCATGCTAATAACTTTCTTCAAGCTAAAAGTATCACTGGTATTGAAAGTAAAAAACCACCTTTAGCAGCAGAAGTCTCCAGAAACAAAGATTATCAGCCTTCAAGGACTGCTCATTTGAGAAAGGTTAAGAACATTCTTGTCAATTGTTATCATTGTGGAAAGAAAGGTCACATTAAAAGGAGATATCATCTTCGATTAGGGAATAAAAGGCTTCATAACATTCTTGTTTGGATGTTTAAAGAAGTAATCAAACCTGCTTCTCAATGTGCAGTTGTTAAAAATCCATCTCATAATAAAGAAAAATGCTGTGATGAACCTTTTCCTGATTTCAAATATAAAACAAAATATGCTTGCAACCGTAAACATAATAATGTTATATGGACGACTGACTATTCTAAAAGGTCTGTGAAGAGAAAAAGTTTTCGAAGAACGCTTCTCTGGTCACCAAAGATAATCTTGAATCCAAAGTGTCTGTTCCTTAATACATCCACATCAATAATCGTGTCTCGGTACTCAAGACCAGTATCAACAGTCTTAAGCGGAAGATTAAGAAGGCGAGAAAAGCAGCGGCATCGGGTAATTCTTGTCCTTCCCTTATTAATTCTCTTAAGAATTCTTATAAGGGTTATTTGTTTTTTGGTACTCAGGTTTTGACCAGAACCTGGGTTTGGTCTAACATTTGTCCAGCCTTTGCGATTGGTACTTGGACCAGACGTTGCGTTGACTAGTTATACGACGTGTTTAATTGTTCGACTTGGTTGTATTTTTTTTGGCCCTCGAATTATAAACAATTTTCTTATAAGGCCTCGAGTTTTAAGCTATTTGAGTTCTAAATCAGAGAAAGGAAGAGAGGAATCAACAGAGAAATTAGGTTTTGTAGAATTTGTGTGATTTCAACACAGAGAAATAAGGGATTTGAAGCGAGACCGAGAAGGAGATGATTGAAGGTTCTTTGTTGAAGAATAGGAAGAATGGTTTCTAATATGATTCGAATTTGATGGAATGTATGTTTTTCTTGGGGATTGTTTCGGATCTGGAAATCAGTCTTAGATGAAATGCTAATGGCTGTGTGATGCACCAGGATTTAGAACAAGAAATTGAAGTCAGAGTTAGGGTTTGAGTTGATTTCCTGAATCGGGGTTGAAATTCAAGTGTTTGATGTGAATCTGAAATTGATTGTGAATGAGCTACGGATTAGGTTTTGTTTGAATTGATATCGAAGACAAACTGAGAAAGAGGTGTTGATGATGTTGCAAATAAGATTGCTGGGATGATCTAAAACTACGGCTATCTTGGATGATCTAAAACTACGGCTATCTTGGCTCTTAGACATCCTACCGTATCACTTGGCTCCATTTCAAGCTTAAACTTTCTCTTCGTTCATGCAATGTTTGTAAGTAACTGAATCTTAGTCGACAACGACGATGTTGTGCTGTATCGCCATGTTCATTATCATCATCGGCTAAAGTTTTGTGCTTAGAATCATTAAGATGTAGTAGAAGTGTAGTTCCCTGGGTAATTTTATAAAATTCAGTATCGCGCTCGTCCATTAAAACACGACCAGTGCAGTCGAATAGTTTTTGCCTGAAGATTGGGACGCCATGGTATTTTCGGATCTTTCTCTTGATTTCTCGTATGGTATCGAAATACCACAGTTCAACATAGAATGTCTTCGTACTTGCCAATTTGATGCAGGCATCCATCTTGAGGATATGTGGGGTTATTATTTTATCTAAAACGACGACTATGTACGGCTAGTACCAGTTGATGGAGAAACATCATAATGATGGTCATTGCCAGTGGGTTGCTGACGGCGCTAGAAGAGATGGGTCGCGTTCGAAATGGAGTTTGAAACACCAGTGATTTTGCTGCCATTGTTGGATCGGTGACTGGTGATAATCGATGATAGATAGTTGGAGTTGGTTTACATCAACAGGGTCCGTGGTTTTATAGAGATGATGCTGCGAACATATGGGAGATGGACGCTGTAGTGGGTATGGCTGGAATGAAGAAAAACTCAGTTTAGTTTTGAGTTCGTATGGCTGGAACCATGCATTGGATTTTTGGGGCCCCTGATAGTGAATACATAATTATTTGAGGGTGCCAAAAAAAACAACCAAGTCAAACAGTTAGACACGTCAGCATATAACTAGTCAACCTAGGTCAACGTCTGGTCCAAGTACCAAACGCAAAGCCTGGACAAATGTTATACCAAACCCAGGTTTTGGTCAAAACCTGAGTACCAAAAACCAAATAACCCTTCTTATAATGCTTCTGTTTCTTATCAAGAAAGAGAAAGGGAAGATATCATACACTTGAAGAGCTTCATGCTCATCAAATTACAACTTGACCATATCCTTATGTGTATCCTCTTTGAGACCATGTGAGGATACACATAACTCTCAAGAAGCTGATTTCTTCTTGACAAGTGGTCTGAGTTGTATTTTTTTTTTTTTTTGATTTTTTTTCTTCTGTTGAGCTCTTCTCCGGATAGTTGAGATTACTCTCTTTGCTGTTCTCTTTGAAATTCTTCAATTTTCTTTTCCGTAATGATAGTTAAATCGTTGTCTCTCAACAAGTGCCTTGTACTCTTTCGAGTTAAGGTTTCCTGTCATTTTTTCATAACTTGTTTTTAACCTCTTCAAAAACATGTTATTTTTAAAGCTCCGTTGGTTCCCTATTTTTAAAATTTTTTTTTTTTGGGTCATAACCATGAACTTTGTGCACCTGACCCGTTACCGAACCTAAACAAGTATTCCTAGGGTTTTCCTATGAAAAGCTCATATATATATATATATCAAGGACTCCTTCTTTTGATATATGCTCGTTCAGTAACGTGAAGTCCTCTCTTGCGACTATGTGTGCACAATGGACGGATGCAAAAAGGAAGACAAATTTGACGGTGTCAAGGTTTTTGAGTTTCACGAAGACCCTTTATCTATAATCTGCTTACATGCAGTTGATCATGAAAAAGATCTTCCAGTTCAGATGTCTCTTTAATTGGTTGCAAATCTTCTTCAAGATTTTGAGGTCGTACGTGAACAACTTGAAATTACAACAAGGAATCTTGTTTTTCTGAAATCTGAACTACAGAAAGCAACTGATGAACTCGCTCTTGTCCGTTCTCTAGTTTCTCACTATGTCTGATCCCTTCAGTTTGTTTTTGTTTTTGTTTTTAGAGTTATATTTATGTTTTGTTTTTGTCTAGGAAACTTCTTATGAGAATTTATTCTAGTGTTTTAAGAAGGATAACTAGGGTTTGGAATATCAATTATTGTGATTACACATAGCTATTGCCAATGATTTTCATCTTGCAATGTTTTTAGATTTATTTATTTAAATTCTAAGCTATTTGGAAGATGATTTTGCAGTATTAATCTTTATTGGTTTCATATATTTCAAAACTTGTTATGGGATATGTGTGTTTACGTCCGTGAACTATAATTGTCCCATATATGCTCAAAAGTTAAGTCTATCATATGTCTCTATGCAAATATTGATGGAAGATAAAATGAACTTTTGTTTACAAAGATTAAGTCTATTATATGTCATTATGCAAATATTGATGAAAAATAGAATCAATCTTTGATTATTCCGCAGTATTGGTCTTTCCCTGATCCACATCTATGTGAAAGTACTGTGTTGCTTCGTAAGTTTTCTTATGTTGAGCATGGCCAATTGAATTAATCATTTTCTTTGTGGTTAATTTAATTGAGATTTTTGGATACAAATTCATGTTTCATGTGATTTGTTAATTTCCAAAGAAATCCTTCTTTTCTTGTAAAAGTAAGGTCGCTCTTGTTGTTCTTTCGGAAATGACATTTTATGGGGGAGAGTTCTTAATTGAACTTGTGCTTAATTTCCAAATCTTTGTGGGGACGGCTATGGAATATTGTAGGAGTTATCTTGTATCTTTATAAACTCCTTGATGAATACACTAATTTTCGACTATGTGAAATCATCGAAACAAAGTTGATGTGTTCTCTTTTAGTCATGAAGTATCTCTATGGAAATTTCATTAGGATCCCACTAGTTTTCGTACCTTTGCCAATTTATATTGACAAAAAGGGAGAGAATTATTTTGTAGTTCACACTACATATACAATATGGTTTACGGATCATTATGTAAGGAGGAGTGGTTTTCATTGTGAGATGAAGTATTGACTAAGGGGGAGTGATACATATCACCATAGTATTGTTGTTAAAGTTGTGATACAATTGAACTTTGATGCTGTGTAATAATACTACGACACTGTATAACAATGATTGAGAGCAACTGTTTTCTCATTGTTATGGCTACGGATCTTCAACAACTATGATGCTGAGTTGAACACGTTCAGAATCAATGGAGTACTTGGAAGTGACGAAGATTTCGAGTAATGTTGAAGAACCAAGGGAATCAAGGATTTGGATGAGAAGCTACAAAGTTTATTTATTTTGTAATCCATATGTCACTGGTACAAAAGTGGCCTTTAGACACGCCAGATATAAATTTCCATGCCACGCTTTTTGTTTTTGGTGTGTCTATAGGGTAGACTTCTACACTATAGAAACGCTATGTTTTATGGGCGTGTTAATATAGGTTCCTTCAGCCATGCCAGGGCTAGTAGCGTGTGCAAATACCACCGTTTAATCACGTTAATTTTTAATTTTTCATTGGGCGTGTTTATAGACCAGTCTATGGCCACGTTAACCAGTTACGGCGTGTCCAACAAAATAGGCACGCCACTTAAGGCGTGGTTAAAAAGTAGGTTTTATTTGACCAGTCTAGTATGTGTTTCCATAGTGTACAATTTATAGACACACTGGTTAACATGCGTGGTTATAAAGTTGGTTTTATTAGACACGCTAGTATGCGTTTCCATAGTGGGCGTTTTATGGACACGCCAGTTCTATTTATTACTAGGTACATGAAATGGGCTGTAATTACGACAACATAGGGCCCAGCTCTGTTGAGGGCCTTTTTCTTCCCCAGCCCAACAATCATTAACTTACTTTCAAAAAATAAATAAAAAAGCTTCTGCCCAAATTCGAACGCATGGTCTAGAAGGAGGTAGGTAACAAGACGACTCAATCAACCAAGCTGCCCATCTTTAGTTGTTTAAGATTAGTGTTTTGAAAGACTAAGCTGTTTCTGCTACTCCATAGGGACCAAAGGGTAGTTACAATCTATACGTAAGCATGATGATGAAGTTGGTAACAATTAAGGGGTTTGTCTTTTATGGGTTCGATACGAAAATGTTGACAACCCGCCAAAGGTAATTAAAACATTGATCTGAGGTAAAAAAGGGTTGATGGCATATATATTTAGGCTTTTGAGTAGGGTAATTTTATGGCTTTCGGCTCTGGGTGGTTAAATTTTGTTTTTACAAGGTGTTCTTCCAAGTTAACCAGAATGGCTATAGAAATAACCCATTTGATAGACGTGCCTTCTATGTATCTGCATAAAACCAAACTGTTTTAGGTGACCTAACAATGTACCTCTTAATGGTATAGTTTGAATTGGAGTAAAATCTAATGAATTAAGAGACTAGATTTAGGCTTTGGAAATAGGGTTTAACAGAGTGATGACGGTTTGGTGGCTTACCAATTTCACTCATAATGGTGGAACCAGAGAGGCTTGAGGTGAGGCATTGGAATAGGTTTGGTGTGATGGGGCGGTAAGGTCAAAGAGATGTAATTAACCCAGGACTGGGTTAGATAAAATTGATTATGGGAGATAATTTTCAAACGTCATGATGGTTCTGAGTACCGTGTATGGGGTATTGAACCGACGTGCAAGGTCTAGAGACATGACTCTTAACCAAACGCCATAAATGGCTATGAAGGGTATTAATTAGGGGTCTAAAAAATAGGTTATCAGAGGATCGGAGAGTTTATACCCATAAAAAGAAAAGATTAAGATGAAGGAGAAAATTTTAGAGAATGAACGATATCGATAATCAGATTATGTCTGATAATTCACAAAACCCTCTTCCCGTCGTTTCACCATCATCGGTAGAGTATGAGAAGGCCAAATCTAATTCTTTCTCATTGCAAGATCAAGAATTAGAGAAGTTGAAAAATGATTTGCTAGAGGAGATAAACCGGCGTGCACTGGAGAGGATTCGTCAGAGACATGAAAGGGAAGACATTGCTGCACAAGAATTGGTTTGTCAGAGGCGTGAGAAGGAAGAGCTTGATGCATTGTTTGAGGTCTGGAAAGTAAAGCACTTTGAAAGGGTTGACCGGAAAGAGGAGGACATATCAGCAAAGGCAGAGAAGCCGAAAGGATTTGGAAGTACCACTGAGAGTGATTCAGAGGAGTCTAAGAATGGGTTTGAATACCCAGTTGAAGAGATGAACACCAGTGATGAGGATTCTGATGCTGCTGATGAAAGGAAGAGAATGAAGGCTTATCAAGACAGGAAACTTCACATAAGATTTGATGATTAAAGAGCCAATCCGAAAATCTTTGCCAGAACTGTAGATGGGGCAAAACGATTTGCTGGTTTTTAAGGAAACGAGGAGACGACCGTGCGGAGGAGACTCCTAGAACCGAGCAAACTGCTTAACCTCACACAGATGCACTGCAAAGGGAGTACTTGAATTCGAGAGATCAATCTGTAAGACTCCGTCCCAAACCAAGACAATGGTCGTTCTAGAGTCAATGTGGTCACAAGAGAGGATGGGTCGATCTGTAGGAGGGAAGTTGAGAAATGTGTGAGATCAATGATGATCAAGGATTATGAATGTGTTTAAGGTTTCTGTAAGTTTTGTGAACTGTTGAGTTCGAATAAGTTCTGGTTGATTGATCGAATTCTTGAGAGTGATTGCTCAGAATTCTTCGGTTGTTTCAATCATGGGTTCGGACACTTATTTATATTGCAAGAAGTAGTAGACACATTGATCCCAGTAAGTGTGACGGTTGCTGAAGTCAAGGAGTGGGAAAGTGGAAATCGTGTTAGAACAAGTTACTCATCGTGCGGAGACTTGGTTGATTGTACACCCACTACTTCGTTAACTCCTTCAACCGCTTGCACGATTTAGTCACATTCTCATCGTGGATGAACACACGTGCCGTAGGCCGCCAGACCAAAACCCTAGTTAATATCCCCCATGTGACATGATTGATGTCTCGTGTGGTTGTTGACTTGATGAGACGATGAGTCTTTGTATTGCTGAGTTGAACATGATTTATAAATGTTCTAGACTCACAAATTGAACATGTCTGTTGAGACAGAGGTATAATTGTCGAATGAATGTTGATTGTTAAGGAGAGAAAATATTGCTCATTCGATGAACTGTTGAATATTGATAGTTGAACCAATATTTCTAGTCTGAACAAATATTGCTCATCTGAGCAAATGTTGCTCGCTTGATGAATTATTTGGTAGCGGGACCAAATAAAATATCAATTTAAGA
>JAJJMB010017545.1:2299737-2320494 GCA_023531105.1 Papaver atlanticum | reverse complement strand
AAGTTGTTTGGAAGAGTTTAAACCTAATGTGAACAAATTAGGTCAAATGATGAAAATGTGTGGGACCGGCTTCTTGCAAGCCAAAGGGCCAACCTAGGTCGGTCAAGGTAATATGCCCATGTCACCATAGTGTCCGCGTCTCAATCCTGAGAGTATTGATATTTTCTGATGTGCGTTTGAGCAACATTTGAGAAAATACGAAGAAATTAGGTTTTTCTCAAACTGAGGAACTTCATAAGATGAAGGAAATAATAATAATAAAATAAGGAATTACAAGGTGTGGGACCGGCCATGGCTAAGGCATGGCCGGACGGCTAATGATCCCGGTCCCATGGCATCTTTCCTAATTTTATATTATTTTCATGATGTTAAGGACATATCATGAAATGAAGGAATTTTTTGAAACGATGGAGTTTCCATGAGATGAAGGAAACAATTATAATAATAAAATAAGGGGTCGCAAGGTGTGGGACTGGCCATGGCTAGGGCATGGTCGGCCGGCTAGTGTCCCGGTCCCGTTACACCTCCCTAATTTTATATTGTTTCCTTGGTGTGAAGGAAATATCATGAAACTGAGGAGTTTCATAAAATGAAGGAAGTAATAATAATAAAGAATTAAGGTGTGGGACCGGTCACAACTAGGGCATGGCCGGCCGGCTAGTGGGCCCGGTCCTGTGACACCTTTCCTAATTTTATATTATTTCCTTGATATGAAGGAAACACCATGAAACTGAGGAGTTTCCTCAAACGAAGGAGTTTGTTCAAATGAAGGGATTTTCATGAGATCAAGGAAAAATAATAAAATATGATAAAATAAAGAAAGATGCGTGGGACCGGCCACGGCGGCATGACCGGCCGGCCGGTGGGGCTGGGTCCCCTAGTGCCTTAACTAATATTTTTTTATTATTATTTTTCTTCCATATTTTGCATAATTTCATCGTTCCTTCGTATTTTCTGAATGTTCGTTCGTGCATTCAGGTGCTCATTAGTGCATTATTGCTGAGTACACTTGCACCATTTTATCGGGGCTTATTCGATAGTGGCTCAGATGCCCGTACGTTGAATAACTAACCCATGGAATTCTGCTGGGAAGATCCATGAATTGAAGTAATGAAATATTATGAAGAACGTAGAATATTTTCTAGGGATTCAGTTAATGAATCTAGTGACTAGAAATAATTAATTAATGGCTCTATACTGGCATGATGTCCAGGAGCATTAACTATTCGAGAATTGAGCGATATGAGCTAGTTGAAGCGTCAAATTTATTAAGTATAGTCAGGGAAAACGTTGTTGCATCCTGAAGACGTTATCGCTCTATACTAGCAGGTAAGCTGTCTAGGAGCCGTCCAATCATTAAGATTCTATGCACATGCCTTTTATATAGTCAGGGAAAACATTGTTGCATCCTGAAGACGTTATGCTCTATACTAGCAGGCAAGCTGTCTAGGAGCCGTCCAATCGTTTGATTCTATATAAAAGTGATTACTGAAATTTCTCAGTATTCATGAAATGTGTCGTTGCCTCAATCGAGAGACTGCATATTCATGTATGCTCTGAGAGACAGTATACTCAGTTAGAGAACCTTGTGGCATGAGTTTTCATGCTTTAATGAAAGACATAAGTCTCAATATTCATCTGACTACTGGATCAGGAATATGTAAAGTTACGATTTTAGCCCTTGCCAAAAATCCACCATCAACATTAAGTCCACTGCTTAGTGAGGGACAGTCATGTTCCTCAGTCAGCACTGGATGGTGATTTTTTTTAGTTACAGACGAAATAAGTAATTGAACTTAGTCGTGAGATAGAATGTTACCGTATTTTCGATTGTACGAGCGAACCATGACTTGAACGAAGATCCCAGTAGCATGATAGAGCATCGTCTAACGAGCGTAAATTGGTGTAGCACCGCTTTTTTTTTAATTATATATGAGATTTCACAAAATGGAATAAACTCTCGTTTCAAAGGTGAATGCTCGTACGACAAATTTTTTTTTTTTAAATAGACGTGCATCTGTTAGTCATAAAAAATTTGTTAATGGGGTTTCATGATTTTTTCTTATCTTCGATCTTTTAGAAATCTTTGAAAATATACTCTCGTTTCAAAGACAGATGCTCGCGCGAGGGAGCAAATATATATATGTATTTATTTATTTTTCAAACTTACGTGAGTTTCACGTTAAATATATATATTTTTGTAATACCAATGTTTTGATTTTGAACAACTGTTGAAAGTAGACAATTATACATGGTGAAATAATGTCTGTATGTAAGTTTTCACAATTGTAGAATGGACGTCTGTCTACGGTTTTATGAAAATCAAGTCATGATTTTGAATAATGAATTTTGCTCGTCTTTGCAGGTTTGAAGGAACGAGCAAGTTTTCGAAATTCCGACGTTATAATCACTACAGCTAGTGAAATTGTAAATAGGTAAGAGTTGGATTGTTACCGTTTTTGTTGCGTGTTTGTTATTGGTATATCCATGACTCCATGTCTTTCTCCTCAGATAATGGTGACTTCCAGTTATAACCACCCTTCTGGATCTTCCGGGGAACGCTCCAAAAATATCAAGTCAAAGATGAAGACTTCTGCAGATGTTCATGCCAAGGTGAATCAACCTTTCAGAGATGTTGGAAAGATGATACATGGTGTCTCTTGATCGTCTTATAGTGGTTCGTGCTAAGATATATGCTTTCTTGGTCTTAGCAGATGCGGAGGGAAAGCATGATGAAATATCACAGAAGAAAATAGCTGAAGATGAAAAGCTCATATCTCATCAACAGAAGCACCGCCGACTTGCAAGTGAGACTATCGGCTGAAGATGAAGTTCGGCCTTGCGTTGATTGTGTAGCTCCTGATTCAGATGTGGATGAATGAAGAATTTCGTCATAATTCGTCATCAGAAAATTCAGAAGTTAGGTCTTCATTGAAATTGCTGTAGAATCTTCGTCTGATGTAGGATTTTTGTGATCTAACCATGTTTCTTCATCCTCAGAAAATTTCCAAGATTTTCGGCTTTTGAGCACGTTTAAGGGACGAAATTGACGAAACAGTAAACTTCCAGGAGGTTTTCAGAAAATTTTCAGCTGTCATGTAGTCCAAGGTTTTGGCCACATCTTTTTGCTCATTCATCCGATTGCTGTGAATTTTAGATATGTTGTAGAGGACAACCATACGAAGAGAATGACATATGAATAACCATTAGATTCTTCACAAATTTCTCCAAGCTCGCTTATTTGTGCATGACAGTGTAAAATCGTCTCAGACGAGCTTGTTGTAAAACGGTCTTGTTGTGTCTTAGACCATTTGCTTGTGTCTCGAACGCTTGATGAAGGATTTCAATGCCATTGATTAATTTGAAATCTGAAACCCTTGGTTGATACATGAGCCTGGTGCTTGCAGTACCATTTTTTGTTTCTGTCAGTCGTAGAAACACCACTTCTGAAACCCTGGTCACGGGACCATAACTGAAGTTGCTCTCAAGAGGGGACGATGTAATGACCGTGGTTGTATGTCTCGGTTGTAGCATTCGTTTTATGATGAATGATTAGCATAAGCGAGCTTGGTGTCAGTCATGAGTCTTGGACTATGAAACTGACCGTCATGATCAGTGGATCGTCAGTCCCCAGTATTTAGTTAAATCTCCTTTTTCATTTTCCCTTTTTCTGGCAGGACCTAGATAGAGGACCCATGTACAAAGACTTGATGTAAATACCTAGGTGGTTAAAGTTGGAGGTACATTGATGAAGGACCTGGTGGACATCGATCGACTGTGGAGGTTATGAATCCCGTCTAAGAGTTGCTGCTTGCATGTTGTATAGTCTGGAAGCTGTAGGAACCTCATACGACGTAGGAATTTGATGCTTGACCCCAACTTTTGAAGCTAAAAGACTGAGTTATCACATGAGAAAAGAATCGATCAATTTGGAGTTGTAGAGGTCAGCCAAGGAAGTGTGCACATTTGTAATTTGTAATCCCGTACAAATTTTTCAGATTTCGTAGACCTGACGGTAAAGGCCATATCTTTCAGCTCATATGTCCGGTTGATGCACCCTTTTGTTATGTTATAGAAAAGATATAGAAGAACATCTTTCGTTGAGGAAGCATTGTCCCATTACTTACCCATTGATACGTTTTTCTAAACCCATGGCCTGAAATGTGTTGTATCTCCTTTGTAGAGGCGATGAGAACATCTTGTAGAAGACTTTGGCTTGTCCCCGTATGTCGTGCAAGCTTTGGTAAGACGTTCATGTTAACATGTTTTCATGTCTACACATCGAGTAACACTTCCATACTTAGGATATAAAAAACGGACAGTTGATGAAGCATGAGGTTTCTCATAAGACCATTGTAGATGCTGAGATCACGATTGATTACGCTCCAAAGATCCTTGTTGATGCTGAGATCATGGATGGTGTTCCTATAGAGATCATTGTTGATGCTGATAGCATGGTTGAAGTTGCTCCAGAGATCGAAAAGGCTTGAACCATGATTATCGACATTATCTTGGCTCCTTCATCCAGTGAGCCTTTACATTCACGAACTAGTTGGTGGGTTGAGCATTCCTAAGATGAAGGTGTATTGAGAGTTCAACCCGAATTCTCCTGAACAGTATGACTTTACTGTGAACTTGCTTCATCAGTGAATCGACGTTGTTGTAGTAGATGGCAACACCGGTTTTCATTCTGGTGAAGAGAGGAAGTTCCTCAGTCGTGCATGGATTTGTGATGTAGAGAGGTCACATTGATGAAGTTTCATGGAATCAAACCAAGTTGCAATAACTTGTTATGTGGATAACATTTGTTGAAATAGATTTGAATCGATCTTTCTAACAAGATCGAATCCCCAAGTGCATCCCATAGGTGCTCATCTGTTCAGTAAAAGATATATGTTGAAGGAGTTTGTGCCATCCATGGATGATTGATGTTGCATCTGCTTCAGAAGTCTTATCATGGGATAGTGAAGACTTATCGATTGTAGTTTAGTTACATTTTGATCGTGTTGGTGTTGAATCAGTGTGTCATCGTCGAGATTTTTTATGCTGAAGTTAGAGGCGCAAGGTGTACCCTTTGATTGGGAGTACAATTTGAAGGCTGCTTGAGCGTTGAAGAGTCACATCTCTTAAGAGTCGAATGTCTTAGACTTGATCGTCTCAGCTCCGAGTATCTTCTGTTGATTCAGCATTCCGATGGGATTCCACACTTGCATACATCAAAGCTTTCCGATTTTGTGGAACACATAGACACTCGTGCAAGGCTATGGAGAGACACCCAAAGTGTTCTTTGACATGCTTGGATATCAACTCAGTTTTGAATGTCTCAGTGAGATGCTCAATTCGGAGAGGTGGTGTAGCTATCCATTCATAACGTCTTGCAACAGCAAAGTTGCTAGCAGAACTGAGTCCCATGCTAGGATAACATGTGAGGAAATAAATGACATAGACATGGGAGGAATTAGACTTTCCTGAGTGCGGAACCTCTTCATGAATGTCTATGTATCTTTTGCAGGTTTTTTCTTCAACCTCGTCAAAGTTCGAAATTCCTCCAAGTGCTCTATGATGGAATGTCCGCCGGTTAGAACTTTCTTCGTTGGAGAGATGTGCAACCAAAGGCGCTTTTTCAGTAGCCATCTTTTGAGCGTGAATCCACGCTCGTCTGAGGATCATGTCATAAATCTTCCTGATTATGTGAAACTTGGTTTCTGTCCAATTTGAACCTATTTTAACTTTGAGAGTGATATAGCCGTAAGCATCTTTGAGCATTCCTTCATGATCTCTGATTGGGATGGGAGCATGAATAGCTTCTTGTCTAGTGATGCCTGCGGCTTTGAGGGTTTTTAGTGGAATAATGTTGATAACGGTGCCAACATTGATCAACGTTCTCCCAAATTCGTTTTCTTTGAGATTGACTGTGGTAAGCAGTCCCCAGTCGTACATCTCTTTGTGTGTGACTGGAGGTTCGGGAATGTCTCCTGAATTGATAAACGCTTTCTTGATATGATGTGATTCAATGCAGCGAACATGTCCTTCTTCTGGGCTTTTGATAGGTACAGCAATTCACATGCATGCTCGATTAAGGATTGAACTACTTCCTTGACAGGTGGTTCAGAGAGGGTGAATGTCCTGACCGGGAGAGGGTCTCTGTGTACTCCTTCAGTCCCCAAGTTAAGTTCCCCAGATTCAACCTTTTCCTTGAATATGCGCTTTAAAATCCTGCAGTCACTTGTGGGATGATTGACGAATCTATGAAAGTGACAGTAACGATGATTTTTCATTTTCTCTTCAGTTGGTTCTTTCCTGACATATGGTAGCTTGATTGCACCATCTTGAATCCATACCTCCAACAGTTTAATCACCTCTTCAACGGGAAAGGGAAGTCAGGTTCTGCTTGATCGGTCTATGTGCATTGGGTTGAAGCTTGTGCGTCCTTAGCCTTCCTTTGTGCTTTCGGATGAGCTGGAGAAGCGTGCTTACGTTGTGACTCGGCTTTCTGTTTGCTCCCTTCTTTTGGAAGAAGAATTCTTTGCGTAGTAGCAGGGTATGGAGGTTGGTGACGGTGGACAGAGGATGTTTTATCTTTTCCACGGTTCTCCAAGAGGCGTTCCAAATCTTCACGAGTGATGAAACTAGATGGTTCTTTCGCCGGTGGATTGTTTGCAGCTCTGCGGACTTCATCATCATCCACCACATGAATTGGAGAGATTTCAAGATCAACAAACGGGATGTTTCTTTGGATTTTCCTTTCTTTGAACCGTCCTGAGTTTTCTATGACATTTTGTCTATGAGAGCTTTGAGATAATTGCATAACTCCTTCTGTGTTGTGTCCCTGTCAGTCTGATTCTTAGCAAGAACTTCCTGAACCTTCATAAGATCAGCAATGGTAGGCGAATTTTCTCTGATTTCTTCGGGAGACCGGCCAAAGAGATGATTATTTCCGATGTTGGTTTGAGGAGGGGTGGTATCAGTAGCGCCACTGTTTGAAGCGAGAGTGACTGGAGTACTACCATTGTTGTTGCTAGTGCTAACATTGTTTGGGTTAGGATTTGTAACTGAACCTGACCTAAGATCAACCTATATGTGAAAGTTTGAGATTGCAACCGAGAGATTAATCTCCCACTGTGGTCGCCAATTTGTAGATGGGGCAAAACGATTTTCTTGTTTTTAAGGAAGCGAGGAGACGACCGTGCGGAGGAGACTCCAAGAACCGAGCAAACTGCTTAACCTCACACAGATGCACTGCAAAGGGAGTGCTTGAATTAGAGAGATTAATCTGTTAGACTTCGGCCTAAACCAATACAATGGCCGTTCCAGAGTCAATCTGGTCACAAAAGAGGATGGGTCGATCTGTAGGAGGGAAGCTGAGAAATGTGTGAGATCAATGATGATCAAAGATTGTGAATGTGTTTAAGGTTTCTGCAAGTTTTGTGAACTATTGAGTTCGAATAAGTTCTGGTTGATTGATCGAATTCTTGAGAGTGATTGCTCAGAATTCTTCGGTTGTTTCAATCATGGGTTCAGACACTTATTTATATTGCAAGAAGTAGTAGACACATTGATCCCAGTAAGTGTGACGGTTGCTGAAGTCAAGGAGTGGGAAAGTGGAAATCGTGTTAGAACAAGTTACTCATCGTGCGGAGACTTGGTTGATTGTCCACCCACTACTTCGTTAACTCCTTCAACCGCTTGCACGACTTAGTCACATTCTCATCGTGGATGAACACACGTGCCGTAAGTCGCCAGACCAAAACCCTAGTTAATATCCCCCATGTGGCACGATTGATGTCTCGTGTGGTTTTGACTTGATGAGACGATAAGTCTTTGTATTGCTGAGTTGAACATTATTTATAAATGTTCTAGACTCACAAATTAAAACATGTCTGTTGAGACAGAGGTATAATTGTCGAATGAATGTTGATAGTTAAGAAGAAAAAATATTGCTCATTCGATGAACTGTTGAATATTGATAGTTGAACCAATATTTCTAGTCTGAACAAATATTGCTCATCTGAGCAAATGTTGCTCGTTTGATGAATTATTTGGTAGCGGGACCAAATAAAATATCAATTTAAGATTCTAGCAACTGGACCGAGTATAATAATTAAAGTGTTGATTACGGGATCAACATAAAATTATTAGTGTTTGAATCTGGAATTATGAACCTTGGATTCGAAACCCTAATTTTGATCAATTGCTGATCAATTGATGATTTATTGAAAATCAACCACGGAGTGAAGGAGGGATCGGCTACATGGGATGATGGGTCGACCATGTAGCGCCTAGATACTCAAGTGAGCAAATACCAAGGTCTCTTGAAGACAAGTTGGTGAGAGGATGATTAAATGCTGGTTTAATCATTTATTAAAATAGTGCTCGTCTGAGCGTTAGGTAATAAAACCTAATTACGAAGAAATGAGGGACCGACAAAGGGGTCATGAAACCGGCACTGGTTGGTCATGGGACCGACTAACGATCGTTTGATGAAATTCCAAGTTGTTTGGAAGAGTTTAAACCTAATGTGAACAAATTATGTCAAATGAAAAAAATATGTGGGACCGGCTTCTTGCAAGCCAAAGGGCTAACCTAGGTCGGTCAAGGCAATATGCCCATGTCACCATAGTGTCCGCGTCTCAGTCCTGAGAATTTTGATATTTTCTGATGTGCGTTTGAGCAACATTTGAGAAAATACGAAGAAATCAGGTTTTGCTCAAACTGAGGAACTTCATAAGATAAAGGAAATAATAATAATAAAATAAGGAATTACAAGGTGTGCGACCGGCCATGGCTAGGTGTTGATGGTGGATTTTCGACAAAGGTAAAAATCGTAAAATCATGATACTGCATGTTTCTGACTCGGCTTCAGGAACGCATGTGACGATTCATATTTTACGATCCGTGAACCGTTTCACGATCTCTGATCGAGTTCCTCTCAGAGCCATGATGAATATGTTTCTCTAAAGGCCTCCCACTAGCTGAGCATTCGATGCTACGCATTTCATCGTGACCTCTATGTAGAATAATATAATTGGGCGGTCCTCCTACATAATTATTTGTTGAGATGGCTTAACGCCTTTAGGACTTCGGCGACACTCGCGGTTCCCTGACTACATAGAGAGACCCACCTTTACATAGAAGAACGATTGGGCGGTCCCCTCCTACATAATTTTTTATTGAGAGGGCTTAACGCCTTTAGGACGTCGGCGACACTCGTTGTTCCCTGACTATGTAGAGAGACCATGTATAGATTCAGGAGGCTCTCCTACATAATTGTTTGTTGCGGGGGCTAAACACCTTCAGGACGTTAACAATGCTGCACGTTGTTCCCTGACTATGCACCTTTCAGAACGAGTATGATGCTTCAACTATCTCATATCTCGATTCTACAATAGATTAATTCTACCGTGACATTCGCCATTGAATTCCTAGAAAATAATCTATTATATCTCATTACTCCGTTCCATGAATCCCCGGCTGACTCCATGGATTAATAATAGATAACCAATTCATCCCATTACCTTGTTCCATGAATCCCCGGCTGACTCCATGTATTAGTAATAGATGCACAATTCATAATTATTGCTTCGTTTCATGAATCATTCTCCGCTGAATTTCATGAATTAGTAATAATTACTCAACAATCGGGCATCTGGACTATCACCGAGTAAGCCCCAATAAAATGGTGCAAGTGTACTCAACAATGATGCACGAACGAGCACCCAAATACGCAAATGAGCATTCATAAATATAGACAAACGAGGAATCCTACACAAAATAGGAGAGAGAAAATAATATTAAAAAATAATAAAAGAGGCGCCTAGGGGACCGGGCCCAACGGCCGGCCGGTCCCCCACACCCCTTCCCTTTATTTTTCTTATTTTCCTATTTTCATGAACTCATGAAAACTCTTTCATTCAAGCAACTTTCCTTGTTTGAGCAAAACTCACGGTTTCATGAAAAATAATAAAAATAGGGAAAGGTGTTGTGGGACCGGGCTACCTAGCCGGACGGCCATGCCCTAGCCGTGGCCAGTCCCACACCTTGCAATCCCTTGTTTTCATAATTATTATTTCCCTCATCTCATGAAACTTCTCCATTTGAGCAAAAATCATGGTTTCTTAATATTTTCTCAAATATTGCTCAAACCATGAAAAAGCCAAAAAGTGAAATGGTCACATGACCGACTAGGCTACTCACGCCAAATAATAAAATATTATTATTTTTATATTCTCCAAATTTTAATCAAACGAGCAAAAATCTACTTTCTCATTCGATCAAAAATCGAGAATTTCAGTCAAAGATCAAACTCTTCTGAAAATCCAAGATATTGCTCAAACGCACACCAGAAACTACCAAAACTCTCAGGATTGAGACACGTACGTTATGGTGACACGTGCATGCTTCCTTGACCGACCAAGGCCGGCCCTAAGGCTTGTGTTAAAGCATAGCTCGGTTGAACGCACCAAGCGTTGGTATGTCAAGTTTGGTTGTCATATTTTAGTGAACCAAAACTCATTTAAAGAGTCACTTGATTATGTACTACAGTCAACTTCGTATAGGTTAGCTTGAATGTATTAGGATATGAGACATTACAAGAATTACGTGAAGACTTGAAGAAGTGAAGAAGTAATGAGCTACAACGACAACATCATCCTTCCACTTGAGGTTAGTGATATTTGACTTGAACTATTTCATTCCCTAACGTATCTTTCAAGTCGTGCATATTGAAAACATAACTGCGAAGCATGAATGAATAAACTCTAGTTAGA
This sequence comes from Papaver atlanticum, assembly GCA_023531105.1. NCBI lineage: Eukaryota > Viridiplantae > Streptophyta > Magnoliopsida > Ranunculales > Papaveraceae > Papaver > Papaver atlanticum. The sequence continues at coordinate 2,309,728 of JAJJMB010017545.1, read as the reverse complement.
CGAAGTATTAAGGAATACAATACGAAGTATAACGCTTATCTTTTGAACTTCATATATAAGACATCGACATAATCGTTTGAATGCTATTGTGATTATGTATGGGTATGAGGTGAATATTTCATCCTAGGAAACAATGATTTTACATTAGTTTAAAGGAAGTAAATTCATGAACTTGTTTCGTGAATCGAAAGGGAAATCGCTAGGCTTATTGGTATTGTGATTCATTGCATATCTTTTGAACTACCAATATGTGTGTTTAGTATAACCGCTCATGACTTGTTTATGTTCTTGGTAAAACTATTCACAAGGCCTGACTTTTGTATTGGTATGACTTTTATTAGTGAAACCGATCTTAAGTAATCACCTAAGATGGTATAATCGTTTTAGTGTTATTGGTATGACCAACTCTGGGCAAAGGGGAACCGATCCTAGTAAGAGGTACAACCGATCAAAAAGGGGAATCGATCCTTGTATGAGGTGCAACAGGTTTAGTAGATGGGGGAACCGATCCTATGAACATGTGCAACACGTTTTTAGACATTGGGGAACCGATCCTATGGACATGTGCAACAAATACAAGTTAGATACCATATATATGTTGGAACCGATCCTAGTACCTAGTCAACCGAATTCTTGGAAAGCTAGTGTGACTAATTCCAGTACCCACATGGAGGTAGAACCGAAACTTGTTTTGGTAGAACCGTGAAACCCATGTTTGGTGATTGAGTGTTCTTGATCAATCACGTAGTTCTTGGAAGACAAATGAACCAATTCTAAACTTGTTTGGAAGTGTGGCAAATCGATTCCAAGATAGTAAATATGAAAGATTATTTACTAAGTTAAGATGTCGACATACTTTGAACATGTGCAGTAACGCTTATCTTTAATTATTCAAAGATATTCCTTAATAGCTAAAGGAAAATCCCGGATCGAAAAATAAATTGAGAATCTTTTATTTAAGGTTTTTAATTTTATTTTTGGAAAATGAAAATTAGTAATGTGCATTTACTAGTTGGTGATTTTCTAAGAGATTTTCGGTCAATGTTTGGACAAAGCATTTCCAGGAATTATGGAAACCGAATTTGGAATATATTGCATATCTTGAGAATATTTTCGGTTTTGGAAATTCCTTGGTGTCCAAACTTCCTTGGTCTATAAATATCAAAGTTTGCATTTCGAGCAAACTAATCCTCAGAGCCAGCAAAACTACCTAGTTGTGTTGTTACTGGTGGAGCCGCCTATTTGGAGAGGAAAGTAACCTAATTAGGCAAAATCTCTTACGGCCGCTCAGTTTAAAGACTTCTTTGGGATTGAGAAGCTCTATTAGTACCGTTGGTGGGAAACTAGATAATTGCGGTTTATTATTAGTTTTCGATTGATTTTATTGACTAACGGTTGTTGAACTTTGATTGCACCTAGTTTGTTTATGCTTGAGAATCTTCTCTTCTGATATAAGATTCACTCAAACTAGATCGAAGTTTCGATGGGGATCTTTAGACTGTTTGTAGATCTAAAGATGTCTTATGATAATCCATTGTTAACAGACTCCGTTCTGTGCGTGATTGATCACAAGAGATTCAAGTTGATTGTGTGCAGGTGTTTATTGAAGATCTAAGAAGATTTGAAGACAAAGAAGACTTTGAAGATTTCTGATTTGAGATCATGATCTTTGGTGTGCACAATAATTTTTTTGGTTATAAAGAGGATCAAACTATAATCGGTTTATCCTTGTGGTAGATTGGATTGATTAGTTGAGTAGATCGGCATCAATACGTTTCTTTGTGATTAAAAGTATTAATTGCAAAATCTTAAAAAATTACTTTGGTAGTTGTTGTTAGATAGATCTAAGGACCTGACAAAGGAATTTATTGGGATAAACGGAAGAGCCTTTAGTCGAACTCACATCACCTGGTTGAAAAGAGTTATTACCAAATAGATTTGTTGTTCCTTTACTGTTTGGAATACGAACCAAAGGAATTGTTCCAAGTACGTGACTTATTACAAGTTGGAGGCGTGGGAATACAGACGGAACTATGTGAACTATAGGTTTAGTTGCTTGGTCTCAACTATACGAAGTTGGTTTGATTTTGTATAGCGGCTTAATACTGAGAGTATTCAATTTTGGACTAGGTCCCGGGGTTTTTCTGCATTTGCGGTTTCCTCGTTAACAAAATATTGATGTTTCTTTTACTTTTCTATTTCCGCAATTATAATTATTTTTATTATAATTAGAAGAAAAATACACAAACGTTAATTTCTATTTACTTGATAGTAATCATATTGTGTTTGGTTAAGTCCGAACCTCTTATAAGTAAACATACTTTGTTGTTGTAATGTCTCGATCTCGTATCCATAGACAATCACACGAAGTGTGAACCGATTAGTTGTATTGTCTAGACTCAGTCCATAGAAAATCACTTTCGGAGAAAGAACTTATAGGTGGAAAAGTTTTAGATTGAGGTATATTTGGGTACCCCCTTCTTTTCAATTGGTGTCAGAGCAGGCAAACACGAAAAAATCTAACAATCTGTGCTTGGTGCGATCCAACCTATAAGAAATTGAATTGAATGGATGATTCAGTAACGTAACGGTAGGATTTTACTACTTCAAAAATTCGTGGTGGAAGACTCGAATGAAGTATGTATTACTCTTATTCCTAAATATTCTAGGAATTGGGATTATGTTTATGTATGTCTTGGGTGACTTACATAATCCGATAGGGTTGTATATAATTGTGTTATGTGACAATGATACAATTTCCTATGAGACAGGATGTATCTTGAAAATGCATAAGATTCCTCTCAGAATTTTTCAGTATTTGAACCATGGACTTTGTGTTCTTGAAAAATCAGGAATCTTAAATATATTTTGGACTAACTACCAAAGTATATATGTGTACATTTTCAAATCAAAGACTGTCAATGTATCGCTATCTAGGATGCGATTCTGGAAAGTATGTAATTCTATAAGGAATGAGTTTTCAGTTAAAAATTCTATTAACAATGGATTGCTTCACACACCTCACAACTATTTTAATGAAGCAAGTGATCTTTTGAAATATTACCGGGTTTATGTTTCTGATGGTATTTTTGACAAATATCATATGTTGTTCAAATTTATCTCTGTATACTCTAGTAGAAAATTCTTGAGTAAATCTAAAGTGGTATTATCAAATTTTGGTAATAAAAGAGTTAACAGACTTCTGGACAAAAACATGGAATTAATCCGAAATAGAGATCCAGTCCATGGAAAACCAATTTTCCAAAAGAAAGACCTAGATATAAAATCGGAATTGTTTCCTCACAAGTCTATGTTTCCGATTTTGATAAGATTTCCTAAAGCTAGTTATTTCCGGTTTTTGATTTGCAGTCTTCCTATAAAAGATAAACTCTTGCTATGTTCACAAACATATTGGGGAAGATCGATCAAACCCGTAACTAGGGTTTTTCATATTTTCGCAAGTATGAGAAACAGGAAATCAAGAGAAGAAAACTCTGAAACAGACAAGTTTGTCTTGAATCCATTTATTTCTCCTGGAGATGTTGCGAAAATTAAGTATCCTCACTTGATCAAAGGGAAGCATGATCTTACGAATTTTGTAGATAACACATGTTTTGAAAGATATCAAGCTTTGCAAGGGAGTAAGCTTCACTGAAGAGAAGAGATTCGATCCAGATGTTTCAGAAACCAGTTATGTGAAGTTTGTTCAAGACCGAATCTGGGGAAATATGTTCGGATTTGAAAAATATTCACCTGACATAGTAAGAATATTTTATGGTAATATTCACAATATTATATCATGAAAAACTTACTTTTAGCACTTTGGTTGGAAGTACTTTTCTTCATGTCAACAGAAAGATGATATTAGAAATCATCAACTACAATGTGAAAGGTCATATGATTACAGGTTCTGAAATTGAGCACGATAATATTTCAAAACTCATCACTGGTAAAACTGTTGAATGGAAAAAGGGAAAGATGCTAACCAAAGACGTACCCTTACACTTAAGGATTTTCGGTAAACTTGCCGTAGCAACTCTCTTTGCTTGTTCAAGAGATTCTTCTCTATGGAATAGAGAATTTGCTGAACTTATATACTATCTTCTTGAAGGAAAAAAAACGAATTGATATTTGTGGAATAATTATCAATCAAATGATTAAAATCATTGAATCTCTCAATATCACAGGATTTCATAGAAATCTTGGATATCCCTGTCTCATCACCAAATTATGTGAAAAAGCAACGGGGAACAGCTTTGGAGATGAGAAAGATATTAAAACTATCTCACAAGGAATTATCAATCGCATGAGTGGAACTAAAAAGGGATCTAGTATTTCATATGATCAAATCTTTAGCAATGGAGATCTCATGTTCCATATTTTACGTCTTGGGAGATAATTGGACTGTATTCAAAAACAGTTGGCATTTGCCTATAGAAATGATCCGGAAACCCTTGAAGGAATCCTAACGATCAATAATAAGTTTCTAAAAGGAGAACAAGAAGAAGATTCTGATGAGCAAGTAAATGAATATTAAATTCTCTTCAAGAAAAGAAAATAGACATTAGTTGTTGATTTCTTTCAATAAAGTCTATTATGAATAAAACTATCTATTTTTATTATGAATAAAATTATTTGATTTATAATTTTTCTTGTGATAGTTTTTGATTACATAGCCTGTGCTTGAATGCTTTATATTATTGCTATGTATGTTTATGGGATGTTTGATTTCGGTTTCATTACCTTAATACTCGATCTCATTTGTTGTGAACCCTTATGGTTTGGGTGACTTTTTGGTTTAGCAGGATTAAGTTCTAGCCCATGTTGGTAGGCTTTATCAAAGGATCATGAGGGTTTCTGATTGAAATAATATGTGAAAAAGTCACAATATGTTGAATAAGTTTCGATTTAGCATAAAAGCATATGTGTTTCGTGGTTTTCAACTTTTGCTTGCAATAGTTAAAACCGGTTTTCAACCATTCTCTGGTAAAGGTTGGTTGTTGATATTCTTTTGTTTTGTATAAGGATGACAACATAATGATATTTCGGTATCAATTCTCCCTGGAAAGAAGATACAAACATATTGGAGAAAAGGATGCGAAATTTGAGGTAACGACTTTGTTAGTTAATCGTTTTCCTGTTTAAGAAAAGCCTGATTTTATTGCATATTTTTATTGCTTTTGCTTAACAAAATTTCGGTACAATTGATGTTTATTCCATTAATTGTGTATGGATGTGTGTGTGATTCAATTGTTTCCGGTTAAGAAAAACTATTGTTATCTTGCTTTATTGTTTGGTATCAATCGTTTAGGCTTACAAAATTTCGGTGCAATTGCGATGCTTTAATGTCTATGTTGTCTCAATTGCTTCCGGTTGAGGTAAATAATTATGCAAGTTGATTTATTTAGTTTGTATGAATTGTTTATGGCTAAACGAAAGAAAAGATTTACGGGATCATTTGTTTAGTCCAATTCGATTCCGGATAAGAGAAACTAAGTTAATTCTGATCTTAGTTAGACTTATCAAAGTGGAGGTTTCGGTTATTCAAGTCTAATCGAATTCCTTAACAAGAAATGCTAGTTAACTAACCTAGTACTTGTCTTGTTTAAAAGTAAAAGGTCTAAGTTATATGGATAATTAGAACCTGATGAGAAAAATAGAGTTATCTTTATTTTGGTCTTATCGAACAAGCGATTGTATTTGTACAATCGGTTTAGCAAATGAACTAAAGTGATTAGTCGATTTTTGGTTTGCTAAACTATTAGGGAAAATTGCTTCGGGAAATTGTTTCCTTGATAACATATCAAAACAAAATTACTTTGTAGTTTTGGTTTTGATATTGGTTATAAAAAATGATGTGTGGAACCCTCGTGCTTAACTCTTATAGGTTTGCAAGTCTTTTGAGATTTGTAAGATCCTTTCGGTCCTTCATTTGCTCGTACCTTTGTCATTTTGGGACAAAAAGGGGGGGAAATATATGGAGTAAACAAGTGATACTGGTATTGATTTATATTGATTGGTATCACTAAGGAAAAGGACATTGGTGCTTAAACGTTTTATCTAACGAAAGAGTAAAGCATAGACTAAGGGGGAGTAGCATATCATATGATACTTGTAGTTATATGGACTGCAAATGAATAACAAAGACGTGCGGATTGAAAATCTATCTATCTTACCTTTAGGGAGAGTATTATCTTTGTTATTATAATGTCAACAGCGGGATTTATGGATTGAATGTATATAGGTTATTGTGCTGTTGAATTTTGGAATCAAGTGTATGTGTAATGAATTCTTGTGATTTTTTTATCCATATGTTGTAAGAGTTTTGTCACTAAAATTGACAAAGGGGGAGATTGTTAGAGCATAGCTCGGTTGAACCCACCAAGCGTTGGTATGTCAAGTTTGGTTGTCATATTTTAGTGAACCAAAATTCATTTAAAGAGTCGCTTGATTATGCACTAGAGTCAACTTCGTATAGGTTAGCTTGAAAGTATTAGGATATGAGACATTACAGTATTACGTGAAGACTTGAAGAAATGAAGAAGTAAGGAGCTACAACGACAACATCATCCTTCCACTTGAGGTTAGTGATATTTGACTTGAACTGTTTCATTCCCTAACATATCTTTCAAGTCGTGCATATTGAAAACATAACTGTGAAGCATGAATGAATATACTCTAGTTAGACATGGTATTAAGGAATACAATACGAAGTATAACGCTTATCTTTTGAACTTCGTATATAAGACATCGACATAATCGTTTGAATGCTATTGTGATTATGTATGGGTATGAGGTGAAGATTACATCCTAGTAAACAATGTTTTTACATTAGTTTAAAGGAAGTAAATTCATGAACTTGTTTCGTGAATCAAAAGGGAAATCGCTAGGCTTATTGGTATTGTGATTCATTGCATATCTTTTGAACTACCAATATGTGTGTTTAGTATAACCACTCATGACTTGTTTATGTTCTTGGTAAAACTATTCACAAGGCCTGACTTTTGTATTGGTATGACTTTTATTAGTGAAACCGATCTTAAGTAATCACCTGAGATGGTATGATCGATTTAGTGTTATTGGTATGACCAACTCTGGGCAAAGGGGAACCGATCCTAGTAAGAGGTGCAACCGATCACAAAGGGGAATCGATCCTTGTATGAGGTGCAACAAGTTTAGTAGATGGGGGAACCGATCCTATGAACACGTGTAACACGTTTTTAGACATTGGGGAACCGATCCTTTGGACATGTGCAACAAATACAAGTTAGATATCATATATATGTGGGAACCGATCTTAGTACCTAGTCAACCGAATTTTCGGAAAGCTAGTGTGACTAATTCCAGTACCCACATGGAGGTAGAACCGAAACTTGTTTTGGTAGAACCGTGAAACCCATGTTTGGTGATTGAGTGTTCTTGATCAATCACGTAGTTCTTGAAAGAAAGATGAACCAATTCTAAACTTGTTTGGAAGTGTGGCAAATCAATTCCAAGATAGTAAATATGAAAGATGATTTACTAAGTTAAGATGTCGACATACTTTGAACATGTGCAGTAACGCTTATCTTTAATTGTTCAAAGATATTCCTTAATAGCTAAAGGAAAATCCCGGATCGAAATTTTTTTTGAGAATCTTTTATTTAAGTTTTTTAATTTTATTTTTGGAAAATGAAAATTAGTAATGTGCATTTACTAGTTGGAGATTTTCAAAGAGATTTTCAGTCAATGTTTGGACAAAGCATTTCCAGGAATTATGGAAACCGAATTTGGAATATATTGCATATCTTGAGAATATTTTCGGTTTTGGAAATTCCTTGGTGTCCAAACTTCCTTGGTCTATAAATATCAAAGTTTGCATTTCGAGCAAACTAATCCTCAGAGCCAGAAAAACTACCTAGTTGTGTTGTTACTGGTGGAGCCGCCTATTCGTAGAGGAAAGTAACCTAATTAGGCGAAATCTCTTACGGCCGCTCAGTTTAAAGACTTCTTTGGGATTGAGAAGCTCTAATAGTACCGTTGGTGGGAAACTAGATAATTGCAGTTTATTATTAGTCTTCGATTGATTTGATTGACTAACGGTTGTTGAACTTTGATTGCACATAGTTTGTTTATGCTTGAGAATCTTCTCTTCTGATATAAGATTCACTCAAACTAGATCGAAGTTTCGACGGGGATCTTTAGACTATTTGTAGATCTAAAGATGTCTTGTGATAATACATTGTTAACAGACTCCGTTCTGTGCGTGATTGATCACAAGAGATTCAAGTTGATTGTGTGCAGGTGTTTATTGAAGATCTAAGAAGATTTGAAGACAAATAAGACTTTGAAGATTTCTGATTTGAGTTCATAATCTTTGGTGTGCATAATACTTGTTTCGGTTAAATTGGATCCAACTATAATCGGTTTATCCTTTTGGTAGATTGGATTGATTGGTTGAGTAGATCGGCATCAATACGTTTCTTTGTGATTAAAAGTATTGATTGCAAAATCTTAAACAATTACTTTGGTAGTTGTTGTTAGATAGATCTAAGGACCTGACAAAGGAGTTTATTGGGATAAACGGAAAAGCCTTTTGTCGAACTCACATCACTTGGTTGAAAAAAGTTGTTACCAAACAGATTTGTTGTTCCTTTACTGTTTAGAATACGAACCAAAGGAATTGTTCCAAGTACGTGACTTATTACAAGTTGGAGGCGTGGGAATACAAACGGAACTATGTGAACTATAGGTTTAGTTGCTTGGTCTCAACTATACGAAGTTGGTTTGATTTTGTATAGCGTCTTAATCCTGAGAGTATTCAATTCTGGACTAGGTCCCGGGGTTTTTCTGCATTTGCGATTTCCTCGTTAACAAAATCTTGATGTGTCTTTTACTTTTCTATTTCCGTAATTATAATTGTTTTCATTATAATTAGAAGAAAAATACACAAACATTAATTCCTATTTACTTGATAGTAATCATATTGTGTTTGGTTAAGTCCGAACCTCTTATCAAGTAAACATACTTCGTTTTTGTATTGTCTAGATCTCGTATCCATAGACGATCACACGAAGTGTGAACCGATTAGTTGTATTGTCTCGACTCAGTTCATAGACAATCACTTTCGGAGAAAGGACTTATATGTGGAAAAGTTTTAGATTGAGGTATATTTGGGTACCCTCATCTTTTCAGCTTGCAAGGAGCCGGTCCCACACATTCTTATAATTTTGACCTAATTTTGCTCAATTGCTCATATTGGGTCCAAACTCTTTCAACCAACTTGGAATTTGCTCAATCGACCATCAGCTGGTCCCGCACCACCAAGGGACGGTTCTATGCCTTCTTGGCCGGTCCCCCACTTCTCCAAAATTAGGTTTCATCACCTAATGCTCATAAGAGCATTATTCTAAAAAATTATCAACACCAGCATTTGATCATTCTTTCACCAACAGGGCAACTAAGGACCCTGGTGCACGCTCACTCGATCACTTGGGCACCACATGGTTTTCCATCATCCCATGTGGTCGGTCCCTCCCTCACTCATGACCTATTTTCAGCAATTCATCAATTGACGAACAATTGATAAAAAATTAGGGTTTCGAACAAACGCTCCACAAATCATCATTCTGAGCAAGTTCAAACACTAATAAATTTATGTTGATCCAACAATCAACATCTGAATTAATTATTTAATATTTGGTAGTCTACCAATATTTTTATTAATATTTTATTGGGTCACGTTACCAATAAATAATTTGTTGAATTGAGAAATACTTGCTCAGTTGCTCGAATATTGATCCAACTATCAATATTCAGTAATTTATCGAATTGAGCAATACTTGCATAGTTGCTCGAATATTGATCCAACTATCAATATTTTGTAATTTATCAATATTCAGTAATTTATCGATATTCAGTAATTCGTCGAATTTAGCAATACTTGCTCAGTTGATCGAATATTAATCCAACTATCAATATTCAGTAATTTATCAAATTGAGCAATACTTGC
>JAJJMB010017545.1:2277721-2294737 GCA_023531105.1 Papaver atlanticum | reverse complement strand
ATTTTCTTAGTGAATGCTTGAATTAGTGAATCAATAGGGTATAAAATGTTGTTTAGGCCCAATTCCAAAAAAAAATCTTTGTGCAAGCCTATTACTATTACTACTAATACTAGCATATGACAGAATATTAATTCAACAATCAGTATAGCCAAATCCAAACTCACAATATTCACTCATTAAACATTGCTAAAACCCATCTGCATACAAAACCCCACTCTGATTTAAGAATCAATTTTTTTTCAACAATCCATACATTCATTCTCTAGTTAACAGGACAAATTCAAACTGCTAACTTAAATTTGAACCAAATTCAGTACCATGATGATCATCATTACCAAAATAGTATAACCCAAAACTAAAAACAAAGGCTAAGATTATATTTACACTAACCAATTCCTTAAACAAAAACCAAAAAATGTTCCAACCTAATCATTCATCTATTAACAAACACAAACAACTACATTCTACCACCTGGCTTGATTATCGCTTAGTCCCTTGGAGATGGTTGCTCAGATGCATTCGTTTGAGAAGCAGGGACTGCTGTTGGTGCTGGTGCTGGCTCAGCCGGTTGCTCTGGTGGTATTGCATTCGCTGGATTTCGCTGACCATTACCTGCCTCCACAAATGCAGTTATTCTGGATGCTGCTCTGCCAACTGAAGGACATACATAATGAAGAAGGGTATAGGGCATTCCATGAGCGGGTATTGGCTGAGAAGCACAAAGAAGAAGCTCTCTTCTTGTGGCATCAGGCAAAGTGATAGTATCAAATCCAAATCTTCCCCCTCCAGCCACAACATATTTAAGACCAATAAGCGCCACCCCCTCGTTAATCACATAACTACCTTCGGTAGGGTGTTCAGCAGTCGCAACCCATCCATCCCGCATGCGCCATGTCCTAATGGGTCTGGGTCCGGCAGCCGCTGCACCACCAACACCCCTGTCAACAAACTCATCGTTAACACCATCACCAGGATCAAAATCTAAATCAGGCAAGATTTCTTCGCAGTTCTCAGTAGCCATTGGTTCTTCTTCAACTGCACCACTCCCTCCGCAACCACTGCTTTCTCCATGTTCGGTTATACAATTTTGAAATGGAGGATCTTCTCTTCCCCTAGGAGGCATTTGCTGAATCCGGGAAGTGGATGATGCAGTACCTTGATTCTTGGAGATATTATTAACCAATTGGCTGCAATTATTATTTCTCACTGGTGCAGCAGAGAGATTGCTCTCTATTGCTCTTGGAGGAATATCCATTTGGTGTTGAATGCTTCTCTGATGAATTTTGATTGCAAGGGGTTGATGAAAAATTTTTCTCAAAATTTTAGGATGAATTTTTGTCTCTCTCTTAGTCTTAATTTTGAAATGGTATTTCTGGTTTGGACTCTAATAGAAGCATTAGGGATAATGATAATGAAGAAAAGAAACATCATTTTAAGCCTTAATTGGTTCGATTCCCAATGCATTCTCACCTTTTCGGTGAGAAAAACTACCCCCTCCCGCCGTTTCGATTCTCCATAAATCAAATTATATCTTTTTTGACTTGTCTAATCGACTTTTCTATTTTGAAAGTCATCTGTTTTGCGACAAGTGGAGGACATTCAGAGATCATTTACACATGTGCAGTTCATAGTAGTGAACATGAATAATTTAATTTAGTGTTACATGAACATGAATAATTTAGTAAACATATTATTGATACTACTGAAGCTAACATATTCACTGGAAAAAATTGATATTTATCACTCTCTTATCTTGGTTATACTGCTTGTCCCTTCACATGGAAAAATAAAAGAACTTCTTATAGAGGAGAGGAAGTCGGTAATGACGACAGTGTAGGGTGCACAAATTGTCTTTATATAAATGACATTAGTATAGCACAAATTATCTTTATTTATATATAAAAAAATGCTACCATGTTTATGAAATCAAAGATGTTTCCTTCAAGAAAAATATAACAACGATCCTTCTTTGTATACTCACGTACCCAGATATTTTACTCTGGCTATGTCTACCATGCATATAAAGAAACTTATGGCTACCATATTAAAAAATTTAAAATAAACAACATAGCCGTGTCTTCCACATTTGCAACAGCAGGAGCAGCAGAAACTTGGGAGAGCTGGATCACGTCATTTGTTGACTTTCCTTACAGTTCTACCCTTAATGTCGGTCCGATAGTAATCATCCCTGGATTTCCTTTGCAGGTAAAGTTTATCTACATGCGGAAAGTGATACTCATCCCGACAAATAACTGTCGTACTGAATTCCTCGTCGACATCATCACCAGCATCTTTCCAGTTTTGGGTAGGTACACCTAACACAATAGACTTTTTTCTATTTTCCTCGTCTGTCACATAAAATACCTGCTTAGCTTGGGAGGCTACAATGAAAGGATCATTCTGGAGTCCCAACTTATCAAGCTTAACAAAAATGTAGGTCTTTTGAGACCCCTGCTTTGGTAACCCATTTACACTTGAAAAGTTGAACTTTTAACGAATGATATGTCATCACCCATATCTCTTGTAAAACACCATAATAATCCGCCTGATTAAGGGTAATCCCAGCTTTTCTAATGTGCGTGTCAGTTGCCTCTATGTAAACCCCGCTATTCTGGTACACGGAACCATCGCTATATTTTGTGCGAAACAAGTATCCATTGATGTGATATGCTTCGTATGTCGCTACTTGTGCATTCGGTGGGATTGATAGCCACCTTAAGTCCTGATTGAAGTTTTTCCTAGAGTCTTCCCACTCACTCTCAACCTGAAATACATTATAAGGATTATCCTTCGTCTCAACGTAAAAGTTACATAGCAAGAGTGAAATTTTCTGCAAACTCATACCACTTTTTGTAACCATTTGGCAAACTGTTCATTATGTTTTTGATCTAGTTGTGTATCCTTCATACCAACATATTTATCCTTCAAAAATTTATGGTATCGTCTGGACAGTACAAGGATTAATGTTATTATTTATACAGAAATTCGGACATATAATCAAAAACTAAATTAAATATGAGGTTAATTGGTTAGATCTAGTTATACTTACTCAATGTAGGGATAAACTTCAGGCGAATTCCGCAATACATAGAAATGCGCTTTATCCAACAAATCCTTATCAACAAGAGGAAACTTAGCACCTGACATTGGTTTTCCCCTGAAAGAATAAGAATCTTCGCCAGTGTCAGATGTGTTGACTTTGTCTGGTGGAATTTCGACTGTATCATTCATCCTTTGTTGGTGCTCACTGATCATCTCAATTGTCTCTTCCATAAATTCCCTTCAGCAATGCTTCCTCCAGCAGGTCTGTTTCGCACATGCCCTTTAATGACCTTCATGCACCTTTCGAATGGATAAATCCATCCAAAGAACACAGGACCACAAATTTGCACTTCCCTGGTAAGATGCACAGTTAAATGAACCATGATGTCGAAAAAGGATGGAGGAAAGTGTTAGAGCATTGCTCGGTCGAACTCGCATGCATTGCTATCTCAAGCATGTTTGTTAATGTTAGTGATCAAAACTATAAGTTTTGATTTCTAGCCTATTTATAGATATCTCGGACTAGGACATAGATAGTGTAGTTGAGGTTAGATTTCTCGGCGTTCATCATTTGAAGATGAGGAACTACTAAGGGGAGCTATTGGAACTTCATCGACAAAAGGTATGTGGATACTTATACTCATATATCACTTGGAAAGTCTATTTCTACTCTATCTCCTATATTGAGACATAAGTCGTATTACGATATAGTTTTCTACTATACACATTTGAGATTTCGAGCTGAGTATATCTCGCTTACATATTTCTCGAAATATATGTTGGTAAGCTTTCGCTTCGACCAAGTTCATCTTATATCATGAGAAAATTACCGAGTAACATCTTACATGGTTTGTGTGATACAATCATTTGGTGTAAGACTTGGAATGTTTCGATAATGATTATTTCAATATCTTGAAAATTGCTTTGATGCTAATAGTGTATGAAAACGGCTATTGTCATTATAAAAGAATGTTTCAATGATTGAAATAAAGAGTTTAGAATCTTGTAACCTTCTATGAATATAAGCATATTGTGTGTTCGCACATTTGTGTATAAGTCCAAAACCGGGAACCTAAAGTATGCATACTTGTGTGTATACAAAATGGTTGGAGGAGACTGGATAAGAATGCGTACCTGTACGCATACTGACGGAAGTTCACGTCCGTGAATTTCTGCTGATGTTGAATTTCAAAACCAACTTATTCAGTTACCTAAATATGCGTATCCGTCCGCATACTGGCGGAAAGTTCACGTCCGTGAATTTCTGCTGAGTTTGAAAATACCAAACTCACAAAACCGTTTACTTAAGTATGCGTACTTAAGTGGTTACTTTCTAAAATCGGTAGTGTACATAAACTTAAACATTTATCGATAAGGAATGCAATCTTTGCAAACCGTGGCTATAATGTTCATGTATTGATTCGAGTGAATCAAACCGATTTTGCTTCAATTGTGTTCTTGTATAAACTATGAGAATATAGCAATTGAACAACTCTTTAACTAGTTTCTTTTGAGTCATTTGAACTAGTTATGGTTAAGATGAATAAGGTTGATATGAGAGTAATCATATGGCTAACCTCGGTTAACTATTTGTGAACCAACATGGTGTACACGTTTGGGTACGGTTACATAAACCTAAATGAGGGTACATTTCATTTGTGTGTAACAATCTAAGTTCGATCTAACGGTTGAAAGATATTAGCTTGGTGGAATCAGGTTTTTCATCTAACGATGATTATTGAATGCTTTGTTACCATGGTAACTTGGATTGCAAACCCTGATTTGAAAAACTATATAAGGGAGAACTCTAGCAACTGGGAAACCTAATCCCCACACCTCCTGTGTGTTACTAGTTGCATAACTAGAGTCGATTCTCCTTTAACCTTAGGTTTCTTCTCGAGACCCTGTAGGTTAACGACTTGAATACTTCATTGGGATTGTGAAGCCAGACCCAACTATTCTCTTTGTAGTTGCGTGATCTGATCTTTCTGTTTCTATCGTGATTGAGTGCAATCGTAAGATTGGCTTAAGATTTATATCTCCGATAGGCAAGATAGAAAACTAGTCACAAACACCTCTGTCTCATCGTTTGTGATTCCACAATAACTTGTTTCGCCAGTCAATTAAGTTTATTGTGAGGTTATTGATAATACTAGGCTGTTCTTCGGGAATATAAGTCCGGTTTATCAATTGGTTCCTGTTCACCTTGATTTTATCAAAAGACGGAACAAAACTTGTAGGTTTATCTGTGGGAGACAGATTTATCTATTCCTATAGACTTTTCTGTGTGAGACAGATTTGTTTATCAAGTCTTCGACTTTGGGTCGTAACAACTCTTAGTTGTGGGTAAGATCAGCTAAGGGAATCAAGTGCGTAGTATCCTACTGGGATCAGAGACGTAAGGAGCGCAACTGTACCTTGAATCAGTGTGAGATTGATTAGGGTTCAACTATAATCCGGTCCGAAGTTAATTTGTAGTAGGCTAGTGTCTGTAGCGGCTTAATACAATATGGTGTTCAATCTGGACTAGGTCCAGGGTTTTTTATGCATTTGCGGTTTCCTCGTTAACAAAATTCTGGTGTCTGTGTTATTTCTTTTCCGCATTATATTTTTTTATAGAATTGAAATATCACAGGTTGTGCGTTAAGATCAATCAATTAGAATATCCAACCTTTGGTTGTTGATTTACATTGATTGACACTTGAACATTGGTCTTTGATACTATTCAAGTAACTCCTCTTATATTCAATCGGTCTCGCAGATTTCTATTTGCTGATTGCGGATTGAATTAAGAGTTAGAGATATTAAGCTCTTTGATATACTTTATTTTAGTTTGAGTCTGACTGTCTAGTTGATTCTCTAGAAAGTGTATTGGAGTAAGTCCTCTCAGATTGCCAAACGAATTGTTGGGTGTGGTTGTTGTACCCCCACATTTTCAGAAAGTATTTCTCGAGCAAGCACAACGTCACAACGAGTTCCAACTGCAATTTTTCTAGCTCTGCCACCTTGATTTCTTTGCCAGATATTGCCGTGAAAAAGAAACAAAACCTGATAATAACATATCTTGTTGGCTGCGGCATAATTGATTTAATCGCAATGGGAAAAAACTGCTACAGTAGCATGTGATAATCATGCGATTTTAGTCCGATAAGCTTTCGATCTTTTCGATTCACCAGGGTTGAAAAGTTTGAACAATACCCTTGTGAAACCTTTATCTCGGATAATGTTGCACAAAACTTGTCCTTTTCCTCTGGGCTTAATGAGTGACATACTGCCGGTAATATATATCCCCCTTTGCCATTTTCCTGAGGTTGCAACTTGTCTCTAAAACCCATGTTCTTGAGGTCTATTCGAGCATCCAAGTGATCTTTCGACTTTAATTTATTGTTCTACAATGTTCCAACGATACTCTCGCATACATTCTTTTCGACGTGCATGAAATATATGCAATGGCGGACAACATGATACCGCCAGTAGGGGAGGAGCCGGAACCATATATTGAGCTTTTTCTAGTAGGGCCTGTCGGTCTCCTTCTCCTTCCCCTTCCCCTTTTTTGGGTCGATGGTTTTTTCGATTCTCTTCATTTTTCCACCTCTTCCAGGATTATCCTGCACGAATTCCACCACAATGTTATTCCGTCCCTTTCCCTATTCATTCTTTACAGACTTTACCTCATTATATATTTGTGACGGGGTCATAAGTTCCGGAGCCTTTTCAGTTTCATCTTTTCCGTTGAACCCCTTCTGAAGTCTGAATGGATGATTGTATGGTAGGTATCTTCTATGCCCGGTATAAACCTTTTTTTTTACAATTTATTAGCCTGACATAATAAGTATTTCTCCCACACACCTTACAGGCGTCTCATCCCTGGTAGGGGCAACCACACAGTGTACCGAGAGCAGGGTAATCATTTATTGTCCATAAAACAACCGCACGTAGAGTAAACATCTCATGTT
The DNA here is from genome assembly GCA_023531105.1 of Papaver atlanticum. Classification (NCBI taxonomy): domain Eukaryota; kingdom Viridiplantae; phylum Streptophyta; class Magnoliopsida; order Ranunculales; family Papaveraceae; genus Papaver; species Papaver atlanticum. Next base: position 2,287,739 of record JAJJMB010017545.1, on the reverse strand, counting down.
TCAGCGCATCAAAATATTCGACTCCCTCAAACAATTCATTGAGATCCTCAACAAACGGTTGTAACATAACATCAATGTCCTTACAAGGCCCCCCATCGATAATTAATGATAGCATGGTGAACTTTCTCTTCATACAGAACCATGGAGGAAGGTTGTAAATCACTGCCAGAATTGGCCACACACTGTGCAATTTTTGCATGCCTTTGTTTAGGTCAACCCCGTCAGCCGAAATACCTAGCCACATATTTCGAGGATCATCATGAATTACGGGATATCTTTCATCTATATTTTTCCATGCCGGTGAGTCCGCCGGATGCCGTAAAACACCCTTGTCTTTCTTTGTCGTGGTGTCGTGCCACAATAAATATTCGACAATTCTCTTTGATTGAAACAGCCGTTTCAGTCTTGGGATAATTGGGAAATACCACAAGAATTTTGCCGGAATTTTTCATGCACCTCTTTGGTGGTGTCGTCAACTTTCCATCTTGATTCCCCACATGTGGGACACTTGATGTGATCCTTGTAATTCTTCCTATAGAGAATGCAGTCATTGGTGCATACATGTATCTTTACGTAACCTGAACCCAAATCTCTCATCACCTTTTTAGCTTCATATGTACTTTTCATCATCTTATTTCCCTGAGGGGGCATGGATTTTAACAGTGGTAGAAGTTCATTAAAGAACTTGTCGGAAGCTCCGTGCTTGATCTTCAAGTTAAACAGGTCACACATTGCAGATATCTTTGTAAAATCGGCACATCCTTCATATAGGGGTTTCCCAGCATCTTTGAGTAGCCGTTGCATCTTTTCAGAATCCTTTGAAAAGTTTTATCCTAATAAAGCACTAACCATTTCTATAGTCTCTACAGCGTATGTTGGTTCATCAGTGTGCGGACCGTCATTCCCATTATCATCCAGAAGTGTCCACCTTAAAGACTCATCTCCTTCCCCGTGCTTAGTCCATACGGTACAATTTTGAATGAATCCAGAAGTACATAAATGAAACATAACGTTATTTACCTTGCGCACGTAGAGGTTCACACATGGACATGGAAACCTAACATTGCCGTCGTGCGTGGTTCCAGTTTCCCATTCGCAATATCCTGTTGGTATGTATGCGTATCAAACTTTATAAATGCTTTGACTCCGTCTTGATAACGCGGTTTGGTTCTATCGGTATACATCCAAGATTTATCCATTACTCTAGGATCCATTATGAATTCTCAGATACCTGGACGGAGAAAAAACTTGTCAACATCTTGTGAAAATGTTATTGTGGTCCGAATAAAACTACGAATTATCATCGCAAAGAGTAATACGTACATAAAGAGTATTTACATATCACAATCTGAGTTCAGTTATCATATATGAATCATACAAATAATCAGAGGTTAGCTACCTACATACAGGTGCATGTGAAGATAATATTTACCCTACTATGACCATTAGAGTTATAATCTCAGTTAACAAAGCAGTACTAAAAAAAACACTTACACGGTCCATTCGATTATTCCGGAACTTGAAGCAAAACTGACAGGGGAATATATGGTTTATCCAGGAGATGAATCAGATGATCAAAGTAAACCACTTGTTTTGTTTTCTAGGGGGAGGTTAGAAGATTTAAGAGTAGAAACATGAAATGATTTAAGACGAGAGATATGAACACAGAGGGTAAATATTTATTATCATAAATGGGTAATGTAATGGAAATGGAAATTCGACAATATTTTTACTAATAATATTTAAGTGTATCTCGTAAATAATTTGGTAAAATAGGAAGGTAAAGATCCTTCAATTTGCATGTTGCACATTCTATGTTAATAATTTTCTCAGTCAAATCTTGTTATCCTGCTGCATAATTTTCTGCTTTGACGGCTCTAAAAGACCGGAGTTACATGCCATTAATATTCATTCCATCCTGAAGTTTTTTTATTCGTACCCGAATTAAGAAAATAAATCAAAATGATATCTAAAAAGCGGAGTACGTGTTGCTGCAGTTGTTATAACGGTACTAAAGTAAAAAACTAACTTTGTAAAAGAAGTGGAGTACGTGTTGGTGCAGTTGAAAAATAAAATCGTAGAAACTGGAAGAAGCTATGGCCCCAATTAGAATTAAGTGAACTAAAACCCATTACTCTATTTGTGTGTTCTGTCCAATTAGAATTAATATCTAAAACCAAAGCTTGATTCATCCAATGAACATAATAGGTTTGATCATGGATGGATTTTATTAAGGTCTCACAGTCTGATTTCAAAGATAACATCATTAAAGTTCTTTGAGGGTGCCAGAGTAACAGCTGCCAGCATAGCCTTACATTCCAGCTCCTCAGCTTCAACTCCTATCTTCATTTCTCCATTGAAGCATTGTCCTTGCACCCAAATGCAGCTACCTGCACAATTCCTCACTATTAGCCATATTCCTCATTATCAGGAGGTTTCCATCTTAGCACCTGCACAACCCCATTAGTAGAAGAAACAAGATTAGTTCCAGGAGACACAAGTTTATTAATGCCATCTATTGACATTTTCCTATTTGGAGTTATGTTCTGAAAAATCTTTGAACATCTATCCTTACAAATAGTCCAAACTGAAACCATTAGCAATTTATTAATCTCATGTTTAGTAATTCCTGCACCAAAGGTAATATTATTTCCTGCAGAAAACCAAGAGAGAATTCATCTCCTAAATGAACCATACTGTACCATAATATTACTAACATTGATATTTAAAACCAACCAAATAGATCTAGCATAACCACATTCAAGGAATATGTGATTACTGGATTCCACAGGATGATTACACAAACTGCAATGCAATTCAATATCAATTTTATATCTAGCTAGTTTATCTCTTGTTGGGACTATATCTTTTAAGCACTTCCAAACAAATAATTTAACTTCCACAAAGCTTTCCGTACCTGTGGAGAAACAGAATTAGTACCTGCAGAAGTATTAGATGGACTAGACAACACATTATAGATACTCTTAACAGAGAATTGGCATTTCCTATCTGGAAGCCAAATAAGAGTATGAAGTCCGATTCACCCACCATTAAGTGATGGTGGTACTCCGTAGCTGGTGGTACTCCATAACTTTGAATACTATGAAGTGAACGTTTTCATCAAACATGAATGCTTCCCCCTTTTCCTCTAAGTAGCGCGCTTTCACGACTTCGTGCTACAAAAAAAATAAAAAATATATTTAGTTACATATAAATTGAAAAAAATTGGATTGTGTCGAATAAACCGTAAAGATACGTACAAGTTGTTGTGGGGACAAGCTAAGGTGGCTTGCGTGCGAGATCCGGTGTTTGATTATAAAAAAACTCAACTACCGCATCTAGGATGATTTTGTGCCTATCCTTGATTTGTTGAACACTTCTTCTTTTCGGGTTCCCATAATCTTGGCTAAATTTGTTATGTATCTTCGCCCAAAAGCTCTCGAACGAGGATCGATCTAGAACTCGAATTTAGGCGTACCATGCTGTGGTGATTGCGAAATATTCCGCGGATTCAAACGATGCCATTTGTTGTATGTGGAGGTAGGGAATGAGTAGGTTCTCTAATAGGCTACAAGTGGAGTGCACGTGCATTGTAGGTCGAACACCGAGTTTCAAATACGCCTTCTTCCGTGTTAAACCAATTGCTTAGCATGATAGAACACCGTTGCAAAGTGAAGAAAAACAAAATCGAGAGAATACAGTAACAAATTCTCCTTTCCGGCACTATAACAACGCCGACCTAATCTGCAATGCAACTTTTACTCCTTACAACAACAAAAGCTAATTCCAAAATCCATAAAAAACCACTACTAACAAAAATTAACTCAACCTAAAACAAATTCCACAATTTCCGTCACAAAATTCACACAAAACATCAATTGTTTCAACCAATTAATATTGTCTAACAAAAATCAATAAGGAAACGTGATCATCCATGTGAACCCAAACCCAAAATTACAATCTTATAATTAGAATTTATCAGAGAATGCTCTAGATGAACTCTCTCTAAATTGGTTTATGATCATAAAAAAATGAAAGACCTGAACAAAACAAAAGAAACCCTAACAATATCGATGTGCTTCAACAATTTCCATCACATATAAGATATAGAATCACAGCCAAGATCATAAAAAACTCCTAAAATTGACAGAACCCTAGGTTTACAGAATATAGTAGAAAACGATTTTAGTTTTAGGAAATATATATACTTGAAACCCTAGCGATAATAATTTCAAATTAAGAAAAACCCATCCCCCATTCATGAAATTAAACAAGTAAGTTCGAATTTAATCTGATAAGAGAAGGAAATAATTTTTTTTCTTCTATTTCCTTACCCAGGGTTTCTCTATTTCGCTTCTTCCAGTCTTTCTCCTGCCCAAGTAAGGGAAGGAAATAACTTTTTTTTTCTTTTTTCTCTAGTTATTAAAGCTACTTTAATTAACCAAAATGCCATTTTACCTAGGTTTATCACGTCATTATGACATAGTGGGCTAGAATAGATGCCATTTAGACTAGGGTATGTGTTCGATTAAAAGCTTTCTCTTGGGAATAGGCGTGACCCTCCAAGAATTTATAGTTTATTCTTCATAAGAGAATTTTATAAGGGGATTAACAGGGAAACCAAAGGGTCAGAAAGCAAATAATTTCAGAGAGAAATTTGTAGAGGAAGATTACGATTTACTGAATTTTTCTAAATCAGATCAATCAAAATGGCTGGTGATGATGATTAAAGCAGATGAAGGGGTAAAGCCCCCATGATTGAAAAGCAACTATTGAAAGAGTTAGAAGAGAAAGGTTATCAGCCACTATGCAGATGATTGGGCAGATGACCAGGGATGATCTAGAGAAAGTACAAAAGAGACTAAGTGACTTGTTGAATGATATTGAACTCGACCCTCTCTGGGAAGATATGCATGCTGCAATGAATGAAAACAAAGCAGAAGAGAAACAAGTAGAGAAACCGGAATAGATTTTTCCAAAGAAGTGTCATCTTGATCTTTTCATAGATGAAGCAGAGGAGGAAAAGTTCTGGGCAGTGCAGGATAAAAGGACGAGGTTAGATGAAATGGCTGAGACTAATGCAGCAATGAAGAAATAATATGGGCCAATCCACAATGATGCAACTGCTTCCGAAGATGAAGAGCATGTTGTTGTTGTTGGGTACGAAAGTGATACACCCACTCCAGATTCACTGGAAAGGGAGATTACAGAGGACGAAGCTGAAGAAAAACTAAAAGAGAGAATTCTGGAATTTCGCGAAGATGAGAGAATTGGGATTAATGATGAATTGTTGGCCCAAAAGACTGATTCCGAAGCGGAAGATGAAGGTGAAGACGAGGAGGAAGAGGAATCCGATGATTCCGATTCCGAGTGATGCGTATGCCAATGAGTAAGCCTTATCGACATTTGAATTCTTTTGTAGAGAGATAGTGGATTTTTGGTAAGTGCTCGAATGAAAATGATGATATAGTGTTAAAAAATGGTTAAGAAATAGCTATTATCAAAGTACAGAGAAGAATTCAAATGGAGAGGGGTCTAATGCAAATGGTAAGTCACTGAATCATGTTTGTTTTTTTTTGTTATGGCAATGAAGACTGAAAATGCAGGGGAATGTTATGTTTATTTTGCTTTTTGTTTTTTTGTTTTGTTTTTGGTATTTGGATTTTTTGTGGGTAAGATGGTGAAATACTTGTAGAAGGCTGACCAATTTTTCCTTAATGTTTTGGGGTATGTTTTAGTTTATGAACATGTAAGTGGATATGAAATGATAGTGTTGCTGCTAAATGTTGCTCAACACTGAATGAACAGAAGGGTTGTATCTTTTTTAAATGCAATATGATGAAGTCAGCTTATTTATATTGTCCAACGATTGTATGTCGATAATGGTTGAGATGCAGGATGTATTCTAGAAACTAAAACTACATTCAAAGAACTAGAACATGTACAAGACTAAAATGTATTGATAACAAATGCATACTGAAAACAAGTCACTTTAGTGTTTCTTAATAGTTTCCATGCAATGCTCTAGGTTCGCATAAGGTACAACATGTTTTAAATTGCATCTTCGATTCTCTATCCAGTCTAATTCACTTGATGGAGAGGCATATACACACCTAGTCTTAATCTACAATCATGCAAAAGGACAAATTACGAACATCCATATATGTTTGATCTTTATATCTTTTATCAAATGCATGACTAACAAAAATTGGCTTGCGTTGGTTGCGTCGTATTCGACTTGCACATAATTGACATAAACACTACTTGGTGGAGCCTTATGCACACCTAATTTAATTCTACAATCTAATAGTGAATATAAATTACAAAGACTCCTAAGATGATGTTTCTCAAAACAGAATACAAGCTTTATTCACCAATGCTGACATCCTACAACCAAATACTATGTCTGAGTTTAGGATCATCTGTCAATTGGCATATAAAACTACTTGGTGGAGGCATAAAGCATGCAATTGAGATGTTCATAATAACCAAAACATTCTCAAAACATGATACAATTCACAACAACATAATAAACCTAAAATCTGAAAGATAGAGATGTTCATAATCACCATCAGAAATTGTACCATTCAAAATCAGTAGTGTGTAACCTCCAATTTGTAAAATCATTAAACCCCCAAATGAATGAATGAGATATACCTTAGATGAAGATGACCAAGATTTGCATTTCCAAAATTATGAATCACTATCAATACTTCTATGAGAAATCGATTAAACTGAATTCTAGGCCTGAATCGATCTTTCACGGAAGAATCGATTGATTCATTGTTGCTGATGAAGTTTTTTGCAGATGAATCTCCAAGATACCCCAAATGAATGAATGAGAAATACCTTAGATGAAGATAACTCAGATTTGCATATCCAAGATTATGAATCAGTGTCAATACTTCTATGAGAGATCGATTAAACTTAAATCTATCCTTAAATCGATGTTTCACAGAAGAGTTGATTGATTTATTCATTATTGTCGATGAAGTTTTCTGCGGCTCAAATGAATGGAATTATATGAAATGATAATAAGTTATGACTCAGGCGCTGTTCCGGACATAGTATTGGTAGATTTTTGTGGTTCCACTTATAGACCGGATTAGTTGTTGGTCAGGGACTAGGGTATTGAGATATGGCATGATGCATGAGCCAAACCATGCTGCAGTTCAAGATATGGCCCATCTGTTAACTAATTAATCAATTATGCTGATTAATCAATTCAAGATATTGCAATACACCAGCGTCACATAATGCCTGTCAACAGGTGCTGGCTCTTCCGGATCTGTAAACGTGTAAACCCTGGTAAACCGTGCATGGTCAACAAGTGCTGGTGTCTATGAATTTTGTAAAAAATCAATTAAGATTATAGTAATAATGTAGTTGAAAAAGTTGCTTCTGAAATTGAATAGGCGTTCTTTGCCAAGGGAGAAGACGTTTAACTATGTCTGACTCAGTTTCATTATCAACTAAACCTACAAATTTCACTGAGATATTCTAAAAAAAAAAAAGATGCACTGCATCACATCAACAATCACAAATACAGAAAAATATGTTCATAATCATCATGAGAAATTGCATTATAGAGGTGTTTTCTTCTTAAGTTCTCCTTAGGTTGAATGGTAACGACTTGCTAGACTGAATTATAGTGTGAATGGACTATTTTGTTTAATAAGGGAGGTAATATTTTATTTTTAACAAGTGTACTATCTCATTGACATGAATGCTTAACGTGTCAGGATATTTAGATATTTCTTTAGGGTTTCAGCAAGATTATAGGCATCTAATTAGAACTGACAATCAGTATAATCCTACAATCCTAATGCAATATTTTTCTGCTGGGTCTCGCAAAATCCGCAAAATCACACTTTCCATATATCACCTTGATTTTTGTTTGTTATATTCATGGTAAACATAACCCACACACTATATTTAGATTGCATACTAGAAATGTATAGGAAAAAAATTAATATATTTAGCTAGATTTGGATCCTAGAAATAATAAATTAGATACCTCATTCATAAGTAAAAGAGAAAAAATTGAGAGGATGAGTTCTAATGAGAAATCTATTGTTCTTGCCAATGGTCTTGTTAATAATGATCCTCCTCCTCCAAAGGGCTTTGCTTCATGGGATGACTTTATGGAAAGCATTGGTGACATACTAGAAGAGTATGTCAATGAAGAATGGGAATTAGTTCATAATATGAATCTTGGGATTATTCCTGCAAGTAGGCATGTTGAAAGTGATCCACATCCTAAGAGTTTTGCTTCTTGGAATGCATTTGAGAAAAGCTATGGTGACCATTTGGATAATGATTTCAATGAATAAGAATCTGGGAAGCCACCAAGACAAGCAAATTTATGGCTGAACACTCGTCGGCATTGACTAAACTCAATTTTCGTTATAGCCGGAAAATGGTTTTTTATATTATTTTTAGTACGCTAATTTTATTAATGTGTAAGCAAAATTATGTAGCAGTCAAAGGCCTACTGTTCAATTATTCTTTCAATTCTGATATATTATTTTTGGTTAAGTTTATCAGATTTGGCATTGCAATTTATGAAAAATTTGGCTATGTTTTTCATCTATGATACACAGGCTCAATATACAGTCCCTATCATATTCATGATCCTATCACTTTAACAGGAAAGCCATAACAAAATCATAGTTAACACTAACTCTTCAGATCCAAATCTCTAAACCAGGCCCCCTTAAACACATTACTCGTTCATTCTGTTTTGTCAAAAGATTGATACTCCAACAGATGAACAATGGACAGAAATTAAACAACATATGCACTTGGAATCTAAAGAAAATACTCCGCAAATATTAAACATTCACAAAAACTATACTTCCAAGCAGCTTTACAAACAGACTAATTAAACATCCCCCCCCCATGCGCCCCCCAAAAAAAAAAAACATAAGATTACACTGATAACACAAAAAAAGGAAAAAAAATAAACTAAAAAAAGATATATATATATATATATAACTAAACAAAATATGATGGATCAAGATGTGATTGAATGCCATTCTTGCATAGCAGAACCATGAAAACATATGACTAGATCAGTGAGAATCCTATTCTTCTTCACTGCTGTTGTCAGTTACGATCTTTGTATGGTCAATCATCATCATCATCATCATTATCGTCTTCATCTTCATCCTCAAGCGCTGGACCAAACCAAAAGAAGTGTTCTGGATCATCTAAATCATCATCATCATAATCCTCCTCCTCATAATCATCATCATCTGCATCCTGATCATCCTCATCATCAAAATCATACTCATCATCCTCTTCATCGTCCTCCTCCTCTTCATCATCAACAGCATCATCATCATCATCCGCATCAGACTGATCAAAATCAACATCTCCAAAACAAGAAACAACCTTGCAACCAAAATAACCAACAATCTCTTTGTCTTCATCAAGAAGAAGATATCGGAAGGAAGTTACTACTAGAGCAGTCCTGATCATTTTTTCTAGTTTGATACTGAAACCTTTAGTTTAGTTTTTGATACTCAAACCCTAGGTTCAATTTAGAGAAAGACTTGGAAAACAAAAAGCGGAGTAGTACTCTCTCTTCCTTGCTCGTGTACAGGTTTTATACCCTGACACGCGTTTTCACTTTAATATTCAACCCCTATCTTAGCCACGTACAAGCATGATAACTTGGCTAGTAAACAAGTATAGCTTTGGGAAATAAATAATAGTATATAATACAAAAAAATGGGTGGAAGATTACCATCAATCAATTTATCTTGGTGGAGATACTCCCTAGAAACTTAGATTTGGATGAAAAATACTTGCTAAGATCATGACATCGGAATAAAAATTGGTTTATGATTGAATGTAATTTTAAATTTTTACCGATCTCCTTAGAAATTTAATTTTTTTTTACCATCAATCTATTTATCTCGGTGGAAATACTCCCCGGAAACTTAGAGTTGGATGAAAAAAACTTGCTAAGATCGTGACATCGAAATAAAAATTGGTTTAGAAGCTCGTCCAA